>MVGU01001456.1:65000-111694 GCA_002005505.1 Botryococcus braunii | reverse complement strand
ATGACGAGACGAATCGCAGTATGCAACAGAATGATCAACCTGAAGCATGCCTTGACAGGAACAACCATGCTCTACTGGATGCACACGTTGCAACCCAGATTGTGCAGGGCTTGCCTGATGCAGCTAAAGAGCAGGAATGATCACAACTGCTGCAGCACAACCCCTGGAGAAGCTGGCTGGACTTCTGCGCAACACAGCAGCGGCAGTGGGTTTTGATGAATATGCTCCTCGCCAACCAAGGGTTTTGGCTCTTGGACAAGGCTCCAGTGGAACCAATACCCCACCAGCTGCCAGTGCAGCCCATCAGCAGGCCCAACCAACTGTCTCTGAGGCCAAGTCCGAGACAAAGGGCATCTGCAACTACTGCAATAAGAAGGGCATTACTGGAGGGACTGTCGAAAGAGGAAGCGGACGAGGAGACCCAACGGAACGTAGTGGCAGCGGTCCAACAACTGCAGGAATGTGCTACAGGACCTCCACCTATGGGTGGCCCACACCCTCCTGCAGCCCAGCTGGCGCACCCTGACTGGATGCCTTTCCTGCATGGTTTCAACCCCAGCTCCCCCACCTCCACCACCTAGAGGTATGCCATACATAATTTCCCTCAACATCCTGAAGACTCCTGTCAGAATTCGTCTCTGCAATCCTGGCTGGTGGACAGTGGAGCATCTGTACATCTGGTGAATGATTGACCTTGCTACATAATCCAACTGTGCATGCCAAACCCATCCCATTACATCTGGCCACTTCAGATGCCACTGGAGGAATTGTAGCATCTGGCTCTGTCTGCATCCTCAGTCGAGTGGGAGTTCCTTGTGGATACATCATGTTCAGTGTGTTCTTCTGCAACCTCAAACATACTGTCAGTATCTGCAGCATTGCGGGATGGGGCAGTCTTTCGCACAGATGATGTTGGAGCATTCACTGAAGTCTGTGGTCCAAACAGCTGGAGGTCTCGGATCAGTGCAGAGAAAGGCTATTTTACATTCATCAAGTTGTAGCTCTGAGTCCAGTGTTAACCACAGAATCATCTCGGCTGCTGTGAAGTCCAAAACCCCACCCAAAACTCACACAACTGTGCCAGACGATACCTCTGGCATAGCAGAATGGGACATCCAGGTGAAACATGGATGCAGCGCCTAACCAATGAGACCTGGTCTCAGGACTTGATACATCCCTATGCCCTGCTCCAATTGTCCAGTCTTCTGTGAAGCATGTATTGAGGGAAAGACGTCTCGGCCTCCATTTGGAGTAAGTAGTAGACCAGCTGTTGAACCACTTGACAGAGTACATATTGACACTGTGGGCCCCATTTTTCCTGCTGCAGTAACTGGTGAACGTTACTGGGTGACTGCTTTGGATGAGTCATCTCAGTTAAAGGCAGTCCTGCCTGTGAAGTCCAAAGATGCCATCAGTGCTGCTGTGCGGGACTCCTTCTATATTGGCAGACCCAGAAGAAAACCAAAGTGAAGTGTGTCCGATGTGACCGTGGAACTGAATTTCTGAATGCCACGTTCAAAGAATTTTGTGCATCCCAGGGGACTAAATTGGAGACCTCAGCTCCTTACACCCCGCAACAGAATGGAGCAGCTGAAAGAGCCAATCGCACCCTCAAGGAACGTACCAGGACTCTTCTGGCTTTTGCAGCTGCCAGTCCAACGTTGTGGAAGGAGGCCCTGGAAACTGCCTGCACCCTACTGAACATGGGTCCCAGTACCGGGAGGGACCGCACGCCATCAGAATTATTTTTTGGCTACAAACCAAATGTAACCCCATTGCGTACCTGGGGTTGCTTGGCCTTTGTGCACATCCCTGATGTCCAGCGCTCTGTGTTTTCCCCCAAAACTGTGCCAGGGATGCTTACTGGTTACTCAGCCTCCTCCAAAGCCTATCGGATATATGTGGGAGGGGGTATCTGGAAGGAGAGCAGAGATGTGGTTTTCGTAGAGCACCTCAGGGGAGCCTCTCGGGTTGGCATGAGTGCTTCCCCAACACAGCCTACAGAGTTCCTGTGTCCTGAGTCCTCTGCAAGTGACACTCCCCCAGTCTTTCCCGGTACCTCCCCTGACACAACCAACATCAGCCTTGAGACAGATCTGGATGACCCACACAGTGAGCCTGAGTACCTGCCAGCCTCCAGCAACCTCCCCACACAGCCTGTCACAGGACCCCCCAGGGAGGCTGAGCCCGAGTCTAAATCCAGAAGACTGTGTGACCCAGTGGAGATGGATCAAACCCTGGAGGCAGTACAGGACTTAGCCAGAGGAGTGAGAGGGGACTCCCACCTTCGACCACAGATGGAGCGAGCCCAGGAGGTCTTCAGACCAACTAGGTCTGAATGCCGCAACCACCAATTGGATGGTCTGACCCGGGCCCAACGACACGAACAACGCATTGCCGCCAAAGACCTCCTGCTGCCACAGGAGAAGGGAGAGAGCAGAGAGCGAGAGGGGTTGACTGAAGGTGACTCTCTGTCACAGGGACCAGGGGAAGTGCAGCTAGAGGGTGATTCACATGAGGGGCATGAATTGCATGTGAGTGCAGTGAGGGGGGCAGCTACATGCAAAGCTGCAAATGGTCCCGGGGAGCTGAGCAGCATGGGTGGGTCCTGTTCAGTGATTGAGAGAAATGTAAGAGATGTGACCATGCAGAGTTCTTTTGGCAACCCGTCCAGTCAGAGCACTCCTGGACGGGACTGTGGTGGCAGCCACCGGTCAGAGGAAGCATCATATGCTCCCTCTGCACCAGCCAAACATGATTGTGAGCGGGAGACAGGGTCTGCATCCTTGACTCCGTGTAAGGGACGAGAGGAGGAGGTGAATCAGGAGCACAGACATTGTGGAGACAGACCAAATTACAAGTGCTCACTGAGAGGTATCTGTGCCTGGGAGAGTGATGTCAGAGATGTGAGGTCACTCCCAACAGTGACATGCAGTCGGTCTGAGAGGCATGTGGATCACGTGAATCAGGGGAAGTATGCAGACACTCTGCCATATCCCGATGTTGCTTGTGAGAGACCTGAAGAGTCTGAACTCTTGCAGGCATGTCAGAGTGTGTCCGAGGAGGTGAATCGGACGTCTGGACAATGTGAAGGAAATCCAAATTACAAAGACTGTCCGAGAGGTACCTGTGCATGGGAGGATGATGTGAGGGATGAGCAGAGTAACTTGTGCAAAGCCAAGTGTGAGTCCAAGCGAGAGCGTGCTATGAGAGTGCATTCTACTCCTACTGGAGAGCCTGTGATGTGTAACTCAGCGAGTGTCAGTGGAAGAGTAGTGGGTTCTGGACAAAGTGAGGGAAAATCAGGCAATACAAAGGAAAAGCACACAGGTGTCAGATTTGGGAAAATTCACGTTCCCTCTAATTTGAGAGAAGCACAGATGTCTCCCCAGTGGGAATACTGGAAGGCAGCTATGCAGGAAGAGCAAAATTCCCTAGATACTCATGAGGTCATGGAGTATGTGCCAAGACCTCGTGGACATAAGGTTATTCCAGTTCACTGGATATTTTCAGTGAAAATGGATGCACATGGCAATGTGGTGAGATTCAAGGCCAGATTAGTGGCACAGGGATGCAGACAAATCCCTGGAGTGGATGTGATGGAGGTTTTTGCTCCTACTAGTAGCTATGGAGCTAGAAGAGCTCTGCTGGCCGTTGCTGCAAGAGAGGGCTGTGAAATTCATCAGGTAGACGTTAAGACCGCCTTTCTGAATGGTGAGCTCGAGGAGGAAGTATATGTAACGCAACCTCCTGGCTTTGAGAATGGGGATAAGCATATTGTGTGCCGATTGAGAAAGGCGTTGTATGGCCTGAAGCAGGCTCCACGTGCCTGGCACAAAACCCTGAATGACAAACTTGAAGTCATGGGGTATGAGGTGTGCAAGAGTGATGCGGGAGTGTATGTGAGATGCTCTACTGATGGAGGAAAGTCCTATGTGCTGATCTATGTTGATGATCTTCTGATAGTTTCCAAGGGTATGTCAGAAATCGAGAGAGTGAAGGGACTCCTCAAGAAAGAGTTCACCATCCATGATCTTGGAGAAGTAAAGGATTTCTTGGGATGTCAAGTGATGAGAGATAGAGATAAAGGGCTGATCACCCTGAGTTGCATCCCTAAAATCGATGCACTTGTAGAGAAATTTGGCTTGGATCTTGAGTCAGTGGGACCTGATACTCCCATGACAAAAGATTTCGTAATGTCCCAAAGGCCTGCACCGAGAGATGGGAGCGACAGCATTGGTGCTGGCAGTCCACTACCTCCAGGTCACCGTTACTGTGAGTTAGTAGGGTCTCTTCTGTATATAGCCAACACCACACGTCCCGACATAGCTCAAGCAGTAGGTGTATTGTCTCGTTACCGCATATCTCCCACCACAGCACATTGGAATGAAGCCATCCGTGTGTTGAAGTATCTCAAAGGAACCCGAGATTTGGTTCTAACTCTCGGAGGGGGGGAGATAGAGCTAGAAGGCTATGTGGATGCCGACTATGGAGGTGATCAGGATCATCGCTTCTCTACCACTGGCTTTGTCCTCACTGTGTTTGGAGGAGCAGTGGTGTGGGGAAGTAAAAAGCAATCTGCTGTTGCCACTTCAACAGTGGAGGCTGAATTCATGGCAGCAAGTGCTGTTGTAAAGGAAGCAAATTGGCTGAGAGGTTTCCTGGAGGAAATTGGAGTGTTACCGTGGATAGTGAAGATTCAGTGTGACAACCAAGGGTGTATAAACCACCTGAGGAATCCGGTGTACTCCAAACACACAAAGCATATTGCAATTAGCTGTCACTTTGCCCGTGAAGCTATTGCAAAGGGGCAGGTTGAATTCAAGTACATTCAATCTGCTAGAAATGTGGCTGACATTTTTACCAAACCACTAGTTAGACAAGTGTTTCTGGGACATCGTAACTCACTGGGACTGGCCAAGTTTCTGTGAGGTAAAGGCAAGGGGAAGTGTTGTGTTAATTAATTTTATGCCTTTCCCTCAGAGGAGAAATAATGGCAAGTCTCCGGATGAGGACAATACCAATTAGGAAGGAGAGGCAAAACTCTGAGTTCTGCCAGGCAATACATGCATTTGAACGAAGACTATCATAACGCAAGTTACAGACACGTTTGTAGAAAGGAGGCATATGGGGCAAGCACGGAGAGGGAAGGCACTTGGTTGGAACTATAGCAGCACTCCGGGTGTCTATCAATCAGTTGCCAACCAGTCCTTGACTTGTATATGTCCGTGCCTACTTAACAACGCACAAGTAGGAGGACATCGTCTAACACCCTCCGTGCCGCCACCATGCAGGTGACTTAACCCTTATTGTATTCCTGGATTTAGCACTCAGATGAACATTGTTAGAACAAGCTAGACATATGGAGTTGAGTTTAGCTCATCGGACAAAGTAACGAGCATGACCTGAGTGAGAGCAGGTTAGGCGTGTTTGAACTGCGTCACCTTATTAGGAGAGATGAGAGATATTGTAAGACTTGGTTGGAACTATAGCAGCACTCCGGGTGTCTATCAATCAGTTGCCAACCAGTCCTTGACTTGTATATGTCCGTGCCTACTTAACAACGCACAAGTAGGAGGACATCGTCTAACACCCTCCGTGCCGCCACCATGCAGGATACGCCAAGCCCAGAATATTTCAGTTATTAAAATGGCAGATACCAAACATGGCAGAGAAGAACTCCATGCTAGAAAATTACCTAGACAGGGAAAAGAGGAATAATTCCCTTCTTTGGCAACAAAGGAGGATCCTGACTTACAGGAGCATCCCTCCTAGTGCAAGTCAACTCAAGGGGAGACTGTCTGCACTTCCACAGCATATCACCCAGGGGCAGGGCTTACAAGCCTTACATCCGGCCACCAAATGCTAACAGCAACTCCCACAAGACGATGGGTTAATGGTGCGGAAACCCACTGATACTAAGACAATAAGTGTCGATGCCGGGCGTGACCACAGAAGCACGAAAACCAATAATGCTAAGGCACAAGAGTGTCATATGCTGAAAATACGTAGAACCTGACCCACTCTTAAAGATGTCATGATTCCACATGAGTATCACATGAACTGTACCCTCCCAGATCCCACCCCTCCCAGATAACAAATGCAGCCAAGAAATCGCTTGTTGCTGAAGAAGAAGCTCCAAGTCCATGCCACCAATAAGAAGAAGCCCATACTCATCCATGTAGCTACATGTACAGCTGCTTGCTCCACAAGCTCTCCTCTCCCAACTGCAACACAATCAAGGAAGAAGTAGAAATCCGCAAGGAGTGCAGCAAGGCCGAAGGCACTCACACAAGTAATGCAAGGAGATTGACACACACACAAACATGCACAATGATGAACACATCTTTGGAAGTGAAGGACAACGTGAGTGGCAAACACCAAGGTGACTAAAACAAACATACAAGCAACACACAATCAGAAAAACATACAGGTACATCATATACGATAAACAAAGCTCGGGTTACGTAGCTGGATGGGCGCGATGAGGTTGCAGCTGACTTCAACATGAGCAGCTGCCTCCAAGATCAATCCCAAACAAGATAATGCAGAAGATATTCCATCAGAAGCCAAATACAGTGACCAAAAAGACTGGGTGACAGCCGAGCGCATCCGTACCGGACGCCTGTCAAGTCCAGATCCCATGGGCACCTGCACATACCTTAACACACATGTGACAACACAAGGCACACTCTGGATCTAAGCAAGCAAAGAACCAAAGAACCCCAAAGGCAACTGTAAACTACAGCATGCATTGTGAAATAAGGAAACCAGCACATCTGCCACATCAGGACGTCTCCAAAGGGCACACGACATGTAAAACAAGACCAACGACGACGACGACACCGCCCCCGACGACGAAAGGTCCAAAACAGGTACCTGACAGGTTACCTGGTACGACATCGATGCCACCGGCGTCGACGACGAAAACGAAGATAAAATATTATAAACGCTATAGACAATGCAAACAACAGCTACTACTGCAAAGAGGAAACAGAGCAAGTAGGGACTCAGGAAGGTAGAGAGCCTTATATGTAAACCCAACACCGTGCTATTCAGACTAGCAAGCTAACTGCCGACGGTAGGTTACGCAGGCACATAATGGCCAGTACCCAAACCCAATCTGTTGTAACAGATTTTGTCAGTCCAAATCAAAACGAGATTTAGCAATGTCAAGTGCATTACAAATCCATAGTCAATCGTCTCAATTTCCCAAACAGCAAACAAGCAATGGCCACACTGCAGCAAAATACCCAACCACAACCCATGGCATGAACCCCTCAATCCACACCACAACAAAGGCAGGGACAGATATACATTGACAAACAAGCTGTTGGAAATAAACCATGCAACTGAGCTCGACTCGACCGAGTCTACCCCCTAAGGGCGCCTAGGGTTTGAGACATCAGTATACACAAACATGGGGGAGGCAGCAAAAACCATACAGCAAAGGGTTGCAACAACGTGAACCCACGTCCCAAACTGCACAAACAACTGCCAAAACAAAGGAGAACCCAAAGGAAGATAATATACGATGAAGCGTCGCACAGTGGTCCACCCTTACACATAAGGGTCAACACACACACTTTTGCCCTCTCAAGTGAACTACACATATAACATATGTACAGGACAAACATATCGTTTGGCAACTCCCCATAAATTCCTTTCAAGAGACTCCCAAAATCACCAAACTGTAGGACAAGCGCAACTTCTGAGGTAGCGACCCTCAAAAGGACAGCCCCACAAAACAACCCCAAGCCTGACAGGCAAAGAGCGAAACAAGGTCTAAAGGATTCGATATCTCACACCGCAAGACACTATCCATCAAACCATACAAAGAAGGCAAACAAGTGTGTCATAATCGGAGCCACAGCACAACACAACGGGATCCCATGGCGAGCTTCCGTGATAAGACACATTCCTGTTCAGATCTACACACACAACGTCAACAAATGCAGTTGTCCGTGCCACAATCGAAGCATCTTCGGAAAAGACATGGAAGCAATCCAACGATCCTTCACTCCGAACAACACACATCCAAACGCAAAGACATCAACGGCTCTGTGACAATAAGGCATTAAAACACATCAAACCAATGAGATGCAGTTAATGCAGACTGTTCCATCTCTGGATGAGTCGTTTTCCATGCGGCATCCGCCCTCATGCGCATTGAGTCGGAAACGGCCAGGATACGAAACGATTTAATCAAAGCTGGAATAGAGCCACAATAAATCATCATAATCTGATACGTGATAGAAGAAACAGGAGCAGAACTCCTACGCCCTGTACGGCTACCACTCCGAACAAGTCGCATGACTACCTGAGCTATCAACCTCGTCTACTGCTCAAAACGAGAAACAAGCGACCTGATGTCGCCGATACCATTGTCATGACATGCTCAGCGGAAGAGGTTTTGAGAGCGAGCAAGCAGACCAAGTTGAGATCTCGGATGAATAGTCCTTACATTTACCAACGGCACTCGCTTATAAAACAGGCGGAACGCCAAATATAGCCGTACGCGGTAAAGGCAAATATGTATGAATGTACGAATCTGGTGCACGGGGTACTCCCTTGACCATACAACGAGGTACAATGACCCACTGTTCTTACAGGCCTGAACCGCGAGGAAGGCCTGGATCTGGATCGCTTCTGCATGCGGATCGGTTCTGGATGCGGTTGAGTGCATATTAGGTTGTATTGTTCCTTGTGTGTTGCCTCGACTTAACTTTAGTGCATTGCCTTCGCGTCTGGGGGGGCGGTGACGAAGGCGTCGGCGGATGCGGTTCGGAGGAGGTGCGTCGGCGTGGTGCCTCCGGCTGCTGTTGTCGTGATGTAGTTTGGTTTTGCCATTGCATCGATCAGAACTTCGCAAGAAGTCCAGGTTGATGGTAGCTGGATGGGTCGGGGTGGAGGGAACGGGCGGGGGCAGTCCGGGAGTGTGCCGGTGGGGGTGTGTGCAGGGTATGTGTGGTCATTGCATGTACAGTGCACGTACGGCTTCTGTGGTATAGCAAGGTTGGAACTGCGAGGAGTGTGGGAGGCACGCAACCGTAAGAAGTCCATGTAGGTCAAGGTTTCGGCCCGTGTGTGGCTGTGGGGAGGGCCGCCGCGGGGTTGTGTGCAGTGCATGTATGGACAGTGCATGTACAGTGCTTGTATGGTTATTGTGGTGCAGCAGAGGGGTAGAGGCGGGAGGAGTTGGGGGGAGGGGGGCGGCCGTTGGACGGCGGCCTGAGCAAGGGGTTTGGCCCGTGTTTGGCCGTCTGTGCCGGTTGGGGGTGTGTGCAGTGCAGTGCATGGACATTGTACGCATGGGTATTGTGGCACAGCAGAGGATGGAAGTGTGGGGGGGTCCGGGTGGGGTGCACTTGTCAGAAGGGTCTGAGGGCAGGGGTTTGGCCCGTCTGAGGTTGTGTCTGCCGGATGGGGTGGGTGCAGCGCATGTATGGTCTGGCAATGCAGGAGGTATTTGGGGTGGGAGTAGTATTTTTGGTACAGTACAGAGGTCTGACGTGAGCTGGGGTCAGGGGGGGGTGTGTGTCAGGCCCGGAGTCCAGGATGTGGGGGAGCGTATGGCCAGGGGGCATGGGGGCGTTGGGGTTGAGGCTGAGGGTGAGGAGGTGGGCGGTACGCAACGAACCCTGAACGAGGGCGCGTGGGGGGTGGATAGTGGGGGATGGCTGGTGTTGGGCATATCTGCTGATCTGGGGTGCTGCAGGGGTTGTGCAGGTGCCATGTTGAAAGTCAATGCAGCGTCTGCAGTATGTGGCAGCAACGAGTTCTGGTTGGAAGAGCAGGCACCAGCCAGCATCCACTTGGACAGGGCCTGCAGATGGGGAGAAATTGTAGATGGCTTACAGGTGATAGGCGCGGAAGGTGGGGCACAGGCACAGGAAAGGGGGGGTGTGGCCTTGTACGCCACACAACAGGATGCGGCGGATCTGCAGGTACGTGGTAGGGGCATGCGAGTTTGTGCTGGCAGAGGGTTGGTAGTGGATGTGGGTGATGGTGCTGACAAGGTAGGGGGGGGGGGGGCAGAACTATGGGGCCAGCGCTGAGGCTCTGCTGGAGGGGTTCGCGCGGGAGTGGGAGGCGGGGAAGCCTGCTGCGTGTGTGTTGGCGCAGTATGTCGCATGCGACGTTGTGGGCGTTACAGGGGATGGTGCGCCCCTGTGGTGGCGGCATGCCGATATCTGGGTTTGGGTGTGGAGGGAGGTTAGGGGGGGGGGGGGGTGTATGGGCCTTGAACCTGCGTAGGACGGTGGCGTTGCAGGGAATTGCGGGATGTATGGTTTGTTGACAGGGATGGTCGTGGGTGGCGCGCTGCCCCGGCACTGGCGAGCTGCCATGGAGGAACGCGGTGTCAATATGCACGAGACACAGCGGCTGCTGCGGGAGGAGCTGCAGAGTTTTGGGGAGCAAAGGATACGTGAAGGCACCGACGTGTCGGAGGAATTTGTAAGGGTGAGAGCCCGGATTGTTCGTCAAGTATGGAAGTGGCACAGGCAAGTGGCAGATGTAGTGGAAGGGGCCTAACGCAGGTGTTTGGGCCAGGCTGTGAAGGCTTTGCAGGATTCTGAGACGGATGTTGACATGTCAGCTGTGGCTGAGTTGGTTGCCTCGGCACATCAGCTGACCATCGCTATTTTGCGGGTGATGGGCGGAAACGTGGTTGTGCAGATCTTCACGCCTGCAAACCCAGGTAGGTGAAGGTGGCAAAGGGAGGTGTTGTTGATGTTATCGCAGGTTCGCTGTGGAGGTGGCCGGCGAGTGGTGCGGTGAGGGTTTTGCGGTGGGAATTGGTGGCACTTGCAGATGAAAAGGGCAGAAGGCTAGTGTGCTTGTGGCAGCAGCAAGAGTTGCAGCAGGGCCAGCGGGGGCACTTTGCGGGGGTGCGTGTTCGGGAAGACATGAACGTGGTGCAGCTGCAGAGGACCCCGGGACGCGTGTGCCAGGATGTGCTTGAGATAAACTGCCGAGCTGTCCCCCGGCACTTGAGCATGATGGGCAAGGTTGGCGGCGGGGAACCTACAGGCGGCTTGCGTGCCTCACCGGTGCGCTGGCCCGGGAGGCAGGGCTCTGAACGTGGGGGGCAGGCGAGTGCCTATGGAGCTGGGGGGCGGGACTAGGTGTGCGGGGGTGGGGGGAGGGGGGGTGTGCGCGCGTGTGCGGGCATGCGGGCGTGCGGGTGTGGGTGTGTGTGTGCGTGTGTGCGCGTGTTTGGTTGCGCGCGTGCGCGTGTGTGTAGGTGTGTGTGTGTGTGTGTGTGAGTGGGTGTGTGTGTGTGTGTGTGTGTGTGTGTGTGTGTGTGTGTGTGTGTGTGTGTGTGTGTGTGTGTGCACGGGCGTGCGCAGGTGTGTGGCGGTGTGGATGCGCGTGTGGGTGTGTGTGTGCGGGGGAGGGGGTCCTGAGGTTTGTGGATGCGAGGGTATTCACTGCCTGGGGTTACCGGTTGTGTGTTGGTAGCAGGCTCCTGTTGTGCCGCGGCCCGCCGTCCTGCCGCTGGCCTCAACCAGTGCTGTTTCAACTGCTGGTCTCAGTACGGTACGTGGCCCTGGGAGGTGTCTTGCTGGGGTGCATGGCGTCACCAGATGCAGTTCCAAAAGTTGTGGAGCAGGGTCACTGTGTGCCTGGGGGTGGAGGTGTGGGGGGTGTGCTGTTTTGTGCGTGTGGGTAAATTTGTAGGCTGGGGATGTGGGCCAGCATCTGTGGGACGGGATGCTGCGGTGTGACGTGGATGGGAAGCAGCAGGAGTGGTGGGTGCTCCACCAAGGTCCGCTTGGGCTGAGGCCTGTTGGTGTAGTGCAGGCTGCCCCTGTCTCACCGCAGGCGGCCCGGCCGAGCCAGGCTCTGCCGAGCCCTGTTGTGAAGGCCTTAGAACGGGTGAGCGGGTTGCTGGTCGGGCTGCTGACGTACTTGCAGGCAGCAAGCATTATTCTCGAATTCATTCTCAAGTCCATATGGAGCGGGTAAATCGGCCAGTCGCCTGCGATCCGTAGCCCGCCATTTCCTGTATTGCAGCCAGCCCTGAGCCATGTCGTTCAAATTTTCAAATAAAAGTTTTGCGAGCATTTGTGAGTTTTGCAGAAGCAACATACCCGCTAACTGCCGTATCAGTGTTCGATTACATGCATTTTTAAATACCGCAAGAACCAAAATTCACATGCCAATCATAGTGCTATAGCACAAATGCTGGAAATTCTAATTGTCATATTGCGTTTGTCATAGGGATGGTCTGCGGTTGTGTGAGACACGGTCTTGGACTTCGTCCCTTTCACTTGCTAATTACCACTTGTTCAATTACAAATGAGTGACAATGTGCTAACAGTCTTCTCAGTATAAAGCTTCAGATTGTACTTGCAGGATCGTTTGTCGTAACCCACGTCCGCAGCCGTCCGTTGGATCTCTGCCCCGCATGGGCAACTCAAGGAAGAACTATGTTGAAGTAGAAATTGTTGCAAACGTAAGTTCCATCTTTAAAAGCTTGGACCAGTCAGTTCCTGAGTTCTGGACCCCTCAGGTACCGTCCAAGAGTTCCAAGCATGACTCCATCACACCATACACAGGCGGTCAACAACCATAAATGCAAGCAAAGCCTGTCCTTTCTGTGTAGACCATCTCTTTCGTTGTCGAATCTTATCATGCATTTGTCATCACAGTCTCTTTCTGCAACTTTAAGTCAAGATAAACATGCTGCAGGAACCCACATCATCACTTGAAAGAACAACGAATGGGCTGCCAAGTACGACTTCCGTCCCTGCAACTCCTCCTCTCTTGCAAAGCCAGGTACGAGAGTGCTTGTGAATGTCTTTGGGTTACCAGCAGATCAGGTTCCTGACTGAAGTTCAGAGGGGCCTTACTCGTCCCACAATTAGTTCAAACTCAAAGGTCCCGCTAGGAGCGCCTACTGATCGAACATAAACTTTTCATCGCTTTATCAGGAAAACACAAACGATTTTGGAAATGCAATCAAGATTTGGAGAAAATCCCAAACTTGGCTGGGATATGAATGAAAATCAGGCTCTAAACTTTGGACTGATTAAGTGCCTCCCTGGGCCCGCCGTCTGCAAAGCCGGCGTTTGTAACTCATGCAATAGACGAATACTCTCACAATCAAGACCGGTGAAAATGCACACACACACAAACAAAAAAAAAAAAAAAAAAAAAAAAAAAAAAAAAAAAAAAAAAAGAGAAAGAGAAAGAAAAAAAAAAAAAAAAAAAAGAGAGAGAGAGAGAGACGAAGAGAGAGAGAGAGAGAGAGAGAGAGAGAGAGAGAGGAGAGAGAGGAGAGAGAGAGAGAGAGAGAGAGAGAGAGAGAGAGAGAGAAGAGAGAGAGAGAGAGAGAGAGAGAGAGAGGAGAGAGAGAGAGAGAGAGAGAGAGAAGAGAGAGAGAGAGAGAGAGAGAGAGAGAGAGAGAGAGAGAGAGAGAGAGAGAGAGGAGAGAGAGAGAGAGAGAGAGAGAGAGAGAGAGAGAGAGAGAGGAGAGAGAGAGAGAGAGAGAGAGAGAGAGAGAGAGAGAGAGAGAGAGAGAGAGAGGAGAGAGAGAGAGAGAGAGAGAGAGAGAGAGAGAGAGAGAAGAGAGAGAGAGAGAGAGAGAGAGAGGGATTGCCCCTCCCTCTCCCCCCCTCCCTTTCTTTTTCTTTCCTCCCCTCCCTTTTTGTTTTCCCTTTCATTCCACCTTCTCTCGCCTACTCTCTTTCCCCCCCATTCTCCCTCTCTCTCCCCCCCCCTCTCTGTGCCCTCTCGCTCTCAGGTTTCCTTTTGCGTGTGTGCATCTGCCTGCATATGTTTTTTGTTTTTTGTGTGTGTGTGTGTTTGTTGTGTGTTTTGTTTGTGTGTGTGTGTGTTTGTTGTGTGTGTGTGTGTGTGTGTTGTGTGTTGTGTGTGTTGTGTGTTGTGTGTGTTCGTTCTGTTATTCTCCCTTCAAACCCATCTCCCATAAGGGGAGACATCATGATGATCACTCCATCTGCTCCAAGTGACCAAATCTGCCTCAAATACCCTCTATATTGTCTCCCTGCCGCTACATCCTCGCATCTGCAAAGCCATCTGTCTTCCAAGTTATTGAACTCAAGACGTGTCTGAAAGCAGGGTTTGAACCCTTGGGAGGGTGCTTTCAAGCCGGACAGCGACCCGATGAAGGCGGACGGTCCCATCACATGCGACGCACTGAAGGCGGAGATCTGCAAGTGCGGCGACTTTGTCAACCTGGCATACTCAAATTACTGGTCTACAGAAGAAGTGTTAAACAATAATAAGACGGATCTTTCTTCCAGTAAATCTAGAGTAAAAAGAATTCCCCACTCTGTACTCAAACACGTCTTTTGTCTTAAGACAAAAAAGGTTGATAAAGAAAACAAGGATCCAAAGGCAGGGGGCTTCAAACATAGCCCAAACAAGCTAATGGAAGCGCCCGCAGGGAAAGGCATCTTAGAGGTGACTTTCCCTGCCTGCCCCCACCCTGGTCCCTTTCATGGTAGCTCTAGTCAATCTTGTAACCTGCTCAGCTGTGCTCAGCCTGACATCTCACCCTCGCACTGCCAGATGCATGAGAAGGCCGTGACATGAAAATATATGTAGAAAGTTTCCCACAACCTGGTCCCCGACCTCTCCCCCTCCTGGCTGTCTGGTCCCCTCTGTCCGCCCCTGCACCACTCTCTCTGTCAATACCTTCCCTCTCCCACACACGCCCACCTGAAGCAAGGTGTGTGTCCACGGTGCAGGTCAACGTTGCGGAGGACTCCCCTGTGCGCCAGTACAGCATCGGCATTCCGGGGACGGGGGACAGCGACGGCGACGAGTCTTTTTACCTCAAAGCCAAGTCTGGCTTCTTCGTAGAACTTTTGAGTGGAGACGTGATAGTGGACAGCACTAACTGGTTTGGGTATATCGGCATCGGCCCGAGGCAAGATAACGAGTCCGGCCCTGGCCTTCGGGATATTGCAATTGTCTTCCGAGGCACTTCGGTACATCTGCTGCTCTCCTTCACCTGCTTCACCCCATGTTTGCGCTGACTGTCAATCCCTGTGAAGGGTTTAGGGGGCTTGGGGGACAAGGAGACAAAAGAGGGGATGGGTGGAAGCGTGGATCTCCCTTTTGATGGGTCAATCCCTTCATGTCGGTCGCACAGGGTGGGGCATGACTGGAGCAGAGCAGAACTAGGGGTGGGGTGGGCCAAGGATCTTTTTCACTCCTTCTAATCTCTTATGAAAACGTAAGGGGAAGAATCATTCCTTATTCCTCCGTGTTATTACTGTTCTAAACAGGCAACTCAGCCTACTCCTCACGCCACTTAGAGTGTTGTTCAAGTGATGGTACTCCTTCAGAAATACGTATTTCTGATGTGCGAGGGTATACCCTTTCTCATACCAAGCTATAAAATCATGGGCCAGTTTCTATCACATTTCTCTGGCAGCCACCTTGAGCTCTCTGGGTCCAATCCTCATCTACTCTCTCCTTTGACCGCTGTCCGATTTTCCTTTAGCATCTGGAGACACGGCCTACCCAGCGCACATATATTGTTTGTCCCTCATCAATTCCAATACAATTCTGCACCGCATTTGTGCTTTCATCACGTTCCTGAGGTAAATCTGAGTTTGGAACAGCCCCCCTTTCCCACATAGGATTCATCTGAACAGCCTTCATTCCTCTCCCATGCCCTCGTGTAGCTCCTCCAAAGCCCCTTCTTTGCTGTGCCTGTCTATGTCTCCCAATCCAGAGGATCTCTGAGTGCTGACTAACAAATTGTAGAAGCGGTGAGGAACCCGGTCCGGGGAAATTGACGACCCCCTTTGATGGTGGGCGCGGCCAGGATCTCCTATCTCGTCGTGGGGGTGGTTGTCTGGGAAGGCATGTGGAACTTTGGACTTTTGCTGCTCCAGCATTAGCTGTATCTTATTGACTGGAAAAGGGTTGCCTCGGGCTGCAGGAAGTTACGGAGTGGATTTCTGATTTCGTGACAAAAATGGTTGATTGGGATGGAGATGACGACCTCCCTTGGCCCTTGAAGGTGCTCAAATTCATCATAGGGGACTACGCATTCGGCGCGCTTCCCATATTTGGCATTCCGAAGCGCGGCTTGCCGGAGACTACGCCGCACAGCATGAACGATATTCGAGACAAAGTGTGCGTCTCCAAGGGATTCGAACAAATGTATCGGAGGTTTACATCAACCCCAAAGAGCACCCTCAGCTTGCAGGTGCTCGCTCACTCTCCGCCCCACCGCTACCTCTCCACATTACTCCCTCACGTTTGCCATTCTCTCACCCGTTCTTCGGCTTGTCTCTCCCCCTCCGTCCTCGATTCTACGCCCCACCTCACTCCTCACGTTCGCCCTTCTCTCCTCAACCTGTTGACCCGTGTCTCCCCTCCGTTCCCCATTCTACGCCCCACGTCTCCCTCGCTCAATCAGTGCCCCGGGTATGTCCATCCCTCCCCCATAAAGAGTGGCCACTTTCCAACTCTGCTCTTCCAGATCTCTCTATTGAATCAATGAAATGACACTCCATAACGCCCTCAGTCTTTTTGGAAATCACCTGCTGTAAGCATGAGAGAATGGTGCGTTGGAACAGGCAAGCGCTGTGTATCATTAACAAATGCAATATAAGAAGGCTTTGGCCATGAACGCCCCTCCCTCCTCATCCTTGAACCCACACCCCACCCTGTTTTCCCCCTTGCAAACACATGCACTCATGCGCGAGCACTTCCGCATGCACACACTCGGACTTACAAGCTTGGATGCCCTCTGTCCCACGCAAAGCTTAATGCCACACGTTTTGATTGGTGGCATCTGGGTGTGATAATGGCCAGGGATTCCTCCCATGGTGGAAAGTGGGGAAGTCCCCTGCCCCCTCTCCCCTTCTCTCCACCCTTCTGCCAGTCCGCAGACAACTCCCCTTCCTCTCTGTCCTCTTGGGTGGCAGCTGGGTGTGAAGGCGGCCACTTCTGGAACCAGCACTCATGAACGAGGAGAGGTCGTGCCCAGAAGAATTCTGCTCCTAATGTACGCTGTGCGGTGGGGTGGAGGGCAGGGGCAAGTTCAGAACGCAGTAGTGAAGCTACTGGCGCACTACGGAGATGAGGTGGGCAGCATCACCGTCACGGGGCACAGCCTTGGGGGCGCGCTAACCACCGTGTGTGCCTATGACCTGGTGGCCTCTGGAGTCAACCGCGTCTCCAACGACCCCAAAAAGCCGCTTATTCCTGTCACGGCCATCACCTTCGAAGCACCTCGTGCTGGTGACAGCCCCTCCTGGTCCCCCTCCCCCCGGGGTGAGTCTTGTGCAGACCCCTTTGTCCGTTGCTCCAATACTTGACTACTCCAGAAAAGTGCAGTGGCCATGCCGTGGCAGTGCAAGTTGTCCTGGGTGTGGGGGGGGGGGAGGAGAGAGAGAGAGGGGGGGGGGAGAGAGAGAGAGAGAGAGAGAGAGAGAGAGAGAGAGAGAGAGAGAGAGAGAGAGAGAGAGAGAGAGAGAGAGAGAGAGAGAGAGAGAGAGAGAGAGAGAGAGAGGGAGAGAGAGAGAGAGAGAGAGGGGGGTTGGGGGAAGGAAGAGAGAGGAGGGGGGGGAGAGAGAGAGAGAGAGAGAAAGAGAGAGGGGGTTGGGGGAAGGAAGAGAGAGGAGGGGGGGGAGAGAGAGAAGGGGGGAGGGAGGGAGGGAGGGGAGGGAGGGAGCGAGGAAGGGAGGGAGGGAGGGAGAAAGATGGTTTGAAGTGAGGGCTTCCCATCTCCGGAAGAGACGAGTGAGGGCGTGGAAGGATAGGGCATGGATTGAATGACGGCATGGGAGTACATGGTCAGTGACTGAGTGAGGGCATGGGATACAGACCAGTGAGTGAATGAGGGTGTGGCAGTACAGGGCAGTGGATGTGAGGGCGTGGCACTGAAGGGCAGTGGATGTGTGATGGCGTGGAAGTACAGGGCAGTGGGTGAGTGAGGGCATGGGAGTGCAGGGCAGTGAATGAGGGAGGGCGTGGGAGTGCAGGGCAGTGAATGAGGGAGGGCGTGGGGGTGCAGGCAATTGGGCTTTCGCAGAAGCATTCCACGCCACAGACGGGCCGCGCCACTTGCGAATTAGCAACGTGCCGGATGTTGTGCCCAGGGTGTGCTAACCCTGCTTCCGCTCCATCATGTCCTTTCTGCGAGTGAAGAAAGCAGTGAAGAGAATTGCAGTGCTACTTGGGCGGGATCTAAGTGTGCTGTGGGAGTGCAAAGTAAGAAAGCAAGAAAGACTTTCTACACCCATACCAGCCACCCGTGGCGAGGTTTGGGTGCTTTCCAACGGTGTTGAAGAGGAAGCTGTGGTTGAGGATTGGCGAAGGGGCCTGGGTTCAGACAGGGTCATCTGTATGCTGATGTGAAGGAGGACACCAAGCCACGACACATGGGGAGGGAGATGGCCTGCTACATCGTGTGCAGAGCTGTCATGGGTTTCCTTGTTGTCAGGGACTGTCAAAGTCGTTTCATGCTTGCCTGCCGGTCTCCTGTTGGGCCAAAGGCGGCTGAGCCACATGCCGGGAAGACCTCTCAAGATCCTGGCAACTCACATTTTCATCTCTATAACGTCAAATATAGCTGGGCAATTGAAGCCCTTGGGCCAGCCAAACCAACTTCCTGCTTTGCCAAGATATCTCCTGGTCTTCTCCCCTGGTGTAGACACACACTTCTGAAGGGCCACCTCAAACGCATATGTCTGTACCAGAGCGCACCCGCACGGAACAGAGCATCACATTATCGCTAAGAGTTTAAATGGTCCTCCTGCAGTGCATTTTCCAGTAACCGCTCACAAGGTATGCAGTTATATAAGCATACCTCCATTGCAATAGAGACCGCAGTCGGGCGTGCAGGTCCCCATTATGGCGCACTGCCTTCTGCCTGACTTTCCACACTATCTGTTGTCTTCTGCCACGCTGTATCCAGCCTTGAAGTTGTTTGTCCGGAGGCCTGTCCACAGTCGATGGCTCGGTGGTCTTATGCCTTGGTCCTGTGTACTGCTCATGACACATGGTCTGCTTGCTCGTTTGTATTGCAGTTGGGGATCATAAGTAGCCATGAACCCATATTTTGGATGTACCAAGTGTGAAAGGTGCCTCCGTACGCGCTGAAAATCCTTTTAGCAAATCCAGTCAAAGGAAGCGTGTGTTGGTTCCAGCAATTTGGGAGCGGGTTCTGTATGCAGGTGCCGTACATCGCATTTCCATCGGCAGGCTGGATTTTCATACCCATCACCTTAGTGATTTGGGCCGTGCGCACTCTTTGGCATTTATTTGGACCCAAGCCTGGCGTTGAGTTGCAGCGTCCACTACGGGTACAATTTCCACGACACATCTGACTGTGTGTTTTTCTCCCCCCACCCCCGAGCCGATGTTTGGTATGCCATACATCGTCTGCCCATATGCTTCACATGTATCAGCATGAATCCTCGACCACCAGTAATAGTTTATCTTCTTCTTGCCCTGTCATTGCTGTTTTTGAGGATATCTCACTTCCCATACTCCATACCCCACTGGTATGTATTCTTTATAGCACTGTCAAGTGGCACCTTTAATGTGGGATTGGTTCACGCTAGCAATAGTAGCACCCTAGCAATAGGGTCTCCTTAATTCTGACTGAGAATGCAGACACGTCAGTTTGTCGATTATAAAACCCTAAAAAGCTGTCTGTCAGCACCTCTCGTCCGGGGTGGATATAACAAACAAGGGGGCCTAAAAGATGTCCGTCATGAGGGGCAACTATGGTTCTCAAGGGCAACCACACCGCAGCCACGCCATCAGACCTTCCAGGAGCAACAGTATTCCAAGACAAAACAATTCCCAACTCCTCTCCCCAAAAGGAAGCCTGGTGTGCAGCCACCACACAACCCGCGAGGCATCGCATAAAGAACAGCTTTTCTGAGTGCTTGCCTGGACACGCATTGATAAGGTAAGCGATGGGGGATTTGCAGGGAGGGAAAGAGCACGGGCTGGCATTTTATCATGGTGGGGTCAGTTACAAGGTCTGCGAGGGCTGGAAACCTTCGGAGTGGCTCTTGAACCCAAACCGGATCGGAACTTGGCACGCGATTAATTTGGTTCTGTCTGCAATTGACCCTCAAACGAGGGCTCCCCAAGGCCCTGTGGCAGTGGTAGGCCGAGCAGAAGCGGAGAAACCCACGTGCAGGACCAAAAACGATGCAAAAGCGGACTAAACCCCCACCTGGGCTGTGAGCAATGCAGCAGCGCTCGTTGTTGCCATGTTGAGAACTTGGCTGTCGAAATGTGGACTCGGGCTGAGTGGAAGGCTATAGATGGAAGCACTTCCTAGCCGCTAGGCTAATCCTAAAAGTACGCAAGCAGCACCTTCATCAACAAGGGGCAGATGGCTTTCTTATATAAGCATATGCCATTTCAGATATGCCCTGGTGTTCCGGCTAATTTGGACTATCGTATGTGAGTGGTTTCGTGCACCATTTGCTTCCGTGGACATGACACGAACAGACCGGTGCTAGTCAATGCCGCACTGTAGATTTTTTCCGACCTGGTAAGCCATGTCTTGCACTATAGAGCCCACTTGTTGGCCGGCGGTACAGGTAGAAAGTGTAGTGACATGGCAGAGATGAGAGACGGCAACAGTTCGGACAGATTGTGGCCTGCCTTTTATCTTGGCCTCGTTCAAATGCGTTCATGAAGTGGGCAGATTCGGGGATTAGGAAGAAGTCATAGAGGTTGCTCAACAGAAGCATCTTTCTTTGGGTCCAGTGCTGGACGCTGTATGTAGTTCACCGAGCACATGCTCAGGAAGGTGAAGGTAATGAGACCGGGAGCACGGGGGATGTATGTCCACCGTCCCATTGTGAATCTGCAGAGCCATGGACTGCTGACCTGGCTCTCGCTAAGTGAGACTTATCTGCTTGTCAGGTTTTCCAGCCAGACAACTGACTCGAGATTGCAGTTGGGCTAATGCGTAGAATGTACTGCTACACATCAAGTATAAATCTACCAGTTTTGATAGGTTGCCGCATTCAGCGGCAGGTTATGCTGTATTTGACGTAGAGCTGGACCTCAACTTGACTACTGATAGTGGTAGCTAGTACAACTTTTGTGAAGGTATCGGTGCTGCCTGAAACTGGTACTGCCATCCATGAATTTTGACAGAAATTAACAAACATTTTGTAGTCCTGGATTTTATGTGGAGTTAAGACCGGTAATAAGCCACACGAGCCACAGTTGAAATAGCACTGGTTTTTGGATACGTAGTAGGCATAGGGTGCTGTGTCACCAGATACATGTGAACAATCTGCAGCGAAGTTTTGAGACTAGTCCATTGGAAATACGTCCTCAATGGTGGATTGTTACGTTGCTTGTACAGCGAGCTCTCAAGAGTCGTTCTGATAGAAGACATTAGAGGACACTCCAGAGTATCATCTGATCCATGATGATGGGATAGATGCATATGCATCTATCCTATTAGAATCATAAGTAGGTACTAAAATTAGTAGCAGTGTGCATGTATCTTAGGAGCACAGTTAGTAGTTGTGGTTCCCTTCATAACATCCACGTGTGCCGGGTCATGCACACTTAACACTTTTCCTAGCACGGATACAAGGCACATCATGGGTGACGTGTCAGTACTGCAGAGTCAAGTCCTCACATGTTCACAAACCAACGGTGCTGAAGCGTTGGGAAAGATGTTGAGACCGTTCAAGTAATTACATATAAAAACAGCCCTTCAGCGAGGTGACTCCATAAATAAAAAGGAGCTTCGAGGCCTAGGCCAAGCTTAAGCAAAAGCGAACCCAGGCATTAATGGCTGGAATACTCGCAGAAGCTCGTAAACACGCAGATCTGCATATTTTGCCACCCCAGACATATTGGCCGTATGTATTTCGTATTGCTAGAAACTTGGGACACATATGGTCTGTAAGAAATTCGTCTTAGGGACAGGCATGTGAACATGTGTTTCGCAAGTAAGCGGATGTCCAATGTCCACACATTGAATGTACATCGCCCTGCCTTTTAAAATCTACACCAGCCAGCCCAATATCACAATCTGTGCTTTAGGCACCTATGTGTATAGACTTGCTGCTCAGCCACCATCAAGGTACGACGGATCTGCTATGACACTAGTTACAATACCGGCAAGGTCTGCATCTCCCGTTTCACAACATCATGGGAGGGTACCTCGAGTTCTCGAGTGTGACCTGCAAGAATTCACGGCCTTGTATGCACAGTAAATCTTAACGACGTTTCCAAATTTCTATCATTACGAAGTCCCTAGCTCTGCTGACGATCCAGGAATTCTTTATCATGCACCGTCGATGATCATTCAAGAACTCTCCTTGTTTTAGTCAAAGCGCGCTTTCATGAATGATCATCGCACACCTTATTACTTTAAAAACCCATTCTCTATGGATTACTATAGCTACGTATTACGGGGTACAGCAGGCTGTTACGTAACATAACCCACAATCCGCACTATGTGCAGTAAGAGGCCTGCATCTGCTGCCCGAGAAGTACATTACGAGAACATGTTTATCTGTCTTTACGGTGCAAGTTGAGGGGGGCTCCACCAAATGTTTGAAACCAACTGCAGTAGGGCCAAAGAATGAAAGCTTAATAACGAATACGTGAGAAAGGGGATCCAGGAGGAGACGAGAGTTCTTGTCTTCTCCCAATTTCTCGGGGGGATGGGGGGGGGCGGAGAAGGGGACGGGGGGAGAGAGGAGAGGGGGCCCGGGGAGGGGGAGGAGCGGGAGAGGGGGGCAGAGCGGGGGGGAGGAGAGAGGGAGGGAGGGAGGCAGGGGGAGAGAGGGAGAGAGAGAGAGAGAGAGAGAGAGAGAGAGAGAGAGAGAGAGAGAGAGAGAGAGAGAGAGAGAGAGAGAGAGAGAGAGAGAGAGGGAGAGAGGGAGAGAGAGAGAGAGAGAGAGAGAGAGAGAGAGAGAGAGGGGGGGGGGAGAGACAGAGATCTGGAGGGAGAGCAATTGGGGGAGGGGGAGACACACCACAAAAGTTTCTTGTACTGAACACCGTCTGATAGTGATAGTGATAGAAGATAGTGTTCTAAAAAATGGGGATCATCAGTGTATACTTGGGGAATTTGCAATACACATCTGATGGGATTTTCCTGGCTGGGTTTGACATGTTTGAAGAGGTCAAATATGGTACAGCTGCGTAAGGTTCAGTTGTACTAGATATCATGTTAATGATATACTTAGTGCACAGAATAAATATGCAGGTATATTAACTCATAATAACATATGTGATCTATGTTTGGGCAGTTAATAAGGTTAAAACGGCCTGCAGACTTAATCCTGGAGTGTACAGGGTCTGTTACGGACTTACAGAAGAGATCCGGGGTGCAGTTCCGGTACTTATGGGGAGATTCGAGCAAGTTAGACGTGCGCGGTCTCCTAGTGGTTTAGAGGTAGTAGGGAAGAGAACTCTGTGATCGACTTCGGATCTCAACTTTCGTACTGAGCTCGTGCCTAGTTCCCAGTCGGTTTACGGAGCGCGTTGTTGGCTCCGGGCTCTTTGATCGAAGCACTTGTGGATAAATCGTGTCGTTTAGACGGATCGAGGACCTCGATTCGAGGTGTGTCCGAGTCGGAACTGCGGTATCGGATGCATCTACGAATTCACGATTTCACGCACCGGTACGGAGCCGTAGATCAGTGCTCCGTTGCATTAGAGTGGCAGCGACAAGCTAAGGGAGGAATAGTGCTGTCAGATGGAGACCTCCTGAGGTATTTAAGGGATAAGGGCAGAGGTGACTGGTCAGTTCAGACGTTCTGCAACTCCAGTGTGTGATGCCCATCATGTCGATAGGGCTGTCCAACCGCTTTTTGCCTGCTTTGCTGAGATTGCAATGTCGTGCAGGTATCCCTACTGTGCTGTTCTTAGCTAAGAAGTGTCACATTACAAACACATAACATTGTAACAAGTTCAGACGTTCTGCAACTCCAGTGTGTGATGCCCATCGTGTCGATAGGGCTGTCCAACTGCTCTTTGCCGGCTTTGCTGAGATTGCAAAGTCGTGCAGGCTGCCTTGAGATGTTCTCAAATGTGTTTTATCAACGCTAGCGGTGCCATTTTTATAAAGATAGTCATTAGTCTTGCTCAAATTCGTATGCAGATAGTTTTTGGAAATACGGTTCAAGTGTGCTATCATAACACGGGGTCTGACGTCTGTTCGATAACTGTTTGAAGGCCTCTTCACCCGGACGGAAGTGGACACTTTCTGACGCACTCCGACCGCGTTTCAGACACTTTCTAGACGCTCCGAGGACACTTTCTGTAATTGTAATCAACTAACATATCTGAATTGTGTCGTTCACGCGTTTCATTTGTAAAATGTCTGTGTCAAGTTTGGTAAACGTCCGCTTTCCGCTGGAACGTTGCACCTCCTGATTTCAGAATTTAATGTCTGAATGTCAATGCCGGAATTAATGTCAGAATTTTGATGATTGATGTTTGAAAGCCGTCTGTTACCAATCTACTTTTTGGCTTGTTATCCCTGCTCCAAACGCAGCATTGTCTCGTTGCATTAAGAGTAGCCTGGCCCGAACATTAGAAGAGTGCCTGATCGATCCAAGTTTCGCCCGCGCCCCCCCCCACCCCGCACACATAGAGACGGACGGGAGGGGGGGGGAGTGCGTGTGTGCGAGATAGACAGATAGAAAGGGGGGGGAGAGAGAGAGAGGGGGGGGGGCGGGGCGAGGGAGAGAGAGAGGAGGGGAATTTCTTCGACGGAGGGAAAATGGATGGACGGATAGATGGATGGACATGACAGTCTAGATCTAGGTTGGTTGCCAGGGTCGACCTGAAAAAGAAGAAATCGCCACGCCTACGGAGCCACTGATCGGCAGTATCGACAACTGCCGACAAACCCACAATTAAGGGCTACAGCACAACAAGGCCGAAGGATGCCATTTAGTTGCAACTGATGATGACGAACGAGCACACGCAACAGCAGTGATCACTCATGAATTCATGAATTGGTTCATGAATTGGTGGAGCCCGGGCCCTGGAGACTACGAGAAGCTCGAGCAATGCCCCACAAAACCCATTGCAAACGAGTCCTGCATGCAAACTTGGAAGTGTGTTCACCTCCAGCTGGCTGCTGCCTCTGAGGTGGGCACTCAAAGGTTTTCTTTAAAGGAATGCATTCAAGGAAGTTTCCAAGGGCCTGCTTGTTCACTGAATAGAAATCCTCGTAACCACGATTTTCTATGGTACTGTTGCTGTGTGCAATTGATGCAAGTGGTTTATTCCACTTTAGAGTGGATTCATATGAATCCACGCGTGGCAGTATTGTAGCCAAGAGATGCAGAGAGCAAGTGGATTAATTAATCTCTCCAAAGATCTTCAAAGATTCTTGCAAAAAATCTTTGCAAACTTGATCGATCAACCAGGGCTACTTTAATGCACGTAATATTACGTGGTTTATAAAGCTGTTAATTAACAGCTAAACTAACTTTAGCTCTATATAGCTACGTAGCTATTTTGATAATCGTGGCAACGTCTCATGGGCTATGTTCCGCGGCATACCCTACTCTACTGTTGCAGTTTAAGAGTGCCAGTGAGATTTCTTTGTGGGCGACAAGTACTAGTAGTCCCCGTTGGATTTATACAACGCCATGCAGGTCACACACGTCTTTCTGGCCAACTCTTGCGGCTTGAGAATGAACACCGATGTCGGTGTCTGTTTCAATGGCCGTACCTCTGCTCAAAGTGGAACTGCCAACAAATGTTGCTGGCAACCCAAAACACGTGCCACGTCGACACTTATGCACGGGCAATTGCTTTCTTGCAAGCCACGTGTGCACAATGGCTTCCAGAACGTCTTAAAGGCCTTGACAATACGTAGCTCATTAGCTTGGTAGGTTTGATCGAACACACCAAAGAGCTATTTGCCTGCATGTACACGGGACGCCATGGTCTATGATGCTGGGCACAGTCAACGTCAGCGGAATCCTATAGCTAGCCAGCCAAACCCTACACTCCGGCCTACACCCCCGGGGGCTCCAGCTGCAGCCTGGTACGCTGCAAGGATAGAAACCCCTGGGGAGGGCGCTGCCTGGAAACCATTCACAAACAAGCTACCGGTGTACCGGGACTAGGAGGCTAAGAGGGCATCCGCATGCCCACAAGTGCGAAGTTGTACTCGCTGTGCTCGCAATATGGAAACCAAACACCGTGAGTGTTCATACGGGCAGCAATTCAGCGTGCTCAGAGTCGCTCGAACGTAAGTTCTAGTGCGGATGCCCTCTAGCATGTTACTTGCTAAACTACGGGGCAGCCGCATTGCAGTCTGGACCGCTATATGTCAGTAGAGACGGCCTGTCCCTGCCTTTGTGGCCCCGTGCTATGCACCGGTGCGGTACCGTGCACCGCGCTAAAAACCACGTGCACTATATATGTCAATATCCTTTCACTCAGGTGCAGATTTGGAAGCATATTATTCGATTTCGAGCCCGGGAAGCATGGATAGCCTGTGTGGTTCTTCTTGTATCTGTGGCTGTTCTTGTGATCTGTAGAAACGCTAGGGACACCTACGTATACGGTTACGTAACCGGTTCTGCTGGGTCTAGCGCTCCATGGAGGTTTAGACCATGTATGGTCGGCCGGAATTTACTCAAGTAGAGGTTGAGACCATGTATGATGGGCACGGGCCGCAATTATCCTTGCGCACAAAGTATCTTGAAGGTTATGCAACATAAAATGTTTAAAACATGAACTTTATCCGTGTGCACCAGGCGGGTGTATAATCTCACTTGGCCAAGTGGTGCACCTCTCGAACTGGCTCCTTAAGTAAGTACTGGCTACCGATTACCAGCCAAGAAGCTAACCAAAAAACCTTGATTCAGCGAAGGATGGAGAAGCGAATGGTGGAGGAGCTCGCTGGGAAGGACTCTTCTATTCAATCAAACCACAGGGGGGGCTCTAATATTCTTCCCCTTCTGATAGGGGGGTTTAGAGCTGGCCAGGGGGCCATGGTTACCAATTACCAGCCAAGAAGCCAACGGAAAAGGGTTCGAGAAGCGCAAAGCGCCTTACGTACGCGTACGCTGTGCTCCCGAAGAAAAGAGAGAATTACATCAATTCAGCCCAGAGGGCATGATGAAATGCAGACGGATAAACCAACGGTATGTGAGAACCGAGTTGGAATAGAACCTAGGACCACTGAAGGAGCCCGAACCTAGGCTCTCAACTCCGAACGCGTTCAAGAGTCTTGATTCAAGACTCTTGAACCGCTTCATACTTCAGTTTCGGTACGGGCCCAATCGTGAGTCACGGGAGAGTCCCTTCGGGGCCTCCGAATCGGGGGGTGTACCGGCGGCGTCGGTCCGGGCGGAGGGTTCAAATCTTGAACAGCAAGATTGATGGAATCTTGAAAGTCCGTGTCATTCGATCTCCCAAGCAGATACCCACACAGTACGACCTCGTCTATAAAAAGGCGAATCAACCTCCAATCCGAATAGCCAGTGTTTAAGTATTTGTGGATCAGGCAGAACCCAGAAAAGACATCAGAAATCTCTCATTATTCTCGAATGCATTCTCAAGTCCATATGGAGCGGGTGAATCGGCCAGTCGCCTGCGATCGGTAGCCCGCCATTTCCTGTATTGCAGCCAGCCCTGAGCCATGTCGTTCAAGTTTCAAATAAAAGTATTGCGAGCAGCAAAAGTTTTGTGAGTTTTGCAGAAGCAACATACCCTAACTGCCGTATCAGTGTTCGATTTACATGCCTTTTTGAATACCGAAAGAACCGACATTTCACATGCCAATCGTAGTGCTATAGCACAAATTCCGGAAATTCTAATTGTCAAATTGCGTTTGTCTATAGGGATGGTCTGCGGTTGTGTGAGACACGGTCGTGGACTTCGTCCCATTCACTTGCTAATTACCACTCGTTCCATTACAAATGACTGAATATGTGCTAAAAGTCTTCTCAATTTAAAGCTTCACATTGTACTTGCAGGTTCTTGTGTCCTACCCGAATTCCGCAGCGGTCCGTTGGATCTCTGCCCCGCATGGGCAACTCAAGGAAGAACTATGTTCAAGCAAAAGTTTCTGCAAACGTAAGTTCCATATCCAAAAGCTTGGATTAGTCAGTTCCTGAGTTTTGGACCCCTCAGGTACCGTCCAAGAGTTCCAAGCATTACTCTATTACACCATACACAGGCGGTCAACAACCATAAATTCAAGCAAAGCCTGTCCTTTCTGTGTAGACCATCTCTTTCGTTGTCGAATTTCATCATGCATTTGTCATCACAGTCTCCTTCTGCAACTCTAAGTCAAGATAAGCTGCAGGAATCCACATCACCACTTGAAAGAACAAGCAATGGGCTGCCAAGTACGACTTTAACATCCGTCCCTGCAACTCCTCCTCGCTTGCAAAGCCAGGTACGAGAGTGCTTGTCAATATCTTTGGGTTACCAGCATATCAGGTTCCTAACTGAAGTTCAGAGGGGCCTTACTCGTCACCACCTTTAGTTCAAACTTGAAGGTCCCTCTAGGAGCGCCTACTGATCAAACATAAAATTTTCAACGCTTTATCAGGAAAACACAAACGATTTTTAACAATGCAATCAAGGTTTTAAAGTGTTGCCAAACTTGGCTGGGATATGAACGAAAATCAGGCTCTACACTTTGTACTGATTAAGTAGCTCCCTGGGCCCGCCGTCTGCAGAGCCGGCGTTTGTCACTCATGCAATAGACGGATACTCTCACAATCACCGGCGAAAATGCTTCCTAGTCCCAAACAAAGAGGACAAGCAGGGACACAGACACACACACACACACACACACACACACACACACACACACACACACAGAGAGAGAGAGAGAGAGAGAGAGAGAGAGAGAGAGAGAGAGAGAGAGAGAGAGAGAGAGAGAAAGAGGGATTGTCCTCTCCCTTCCTCTCCCCCCTCCCTTTCTTTTTCTTTCCTCCCCTCCCTTTTTGTTTTTCCCTTTCATGCCCCCTTCTCTCTTCCCCCTCGTTCTCCCTCTCTCTCTGCCCCCCCCTCTCTGTGCCCCTCTTTCCCGCTCCTGGGGGCCCTCTCCATCTTCTCACTCCCCCCCCTGCGTGTGTGCATCTGCCTGCATGTATGTTTTTATGTGTGTGTGTGTGTGTGTGTGTGTGTGTGCGTGTGCGTGTGTGTGCGTGTGCGTGTGCGCGTGTGTGTGTGTGTGTGTGTGTGTGTGTGTGTGTGTGTGTGTGTGTTCGTTCTGTTATTCTCCCTTCAAAACCCATCTCCCCATAAGGGGAGACATCATGATGATCACTCCATCTGCTCCAAGTGACCATATCTGCCTCAAATACCCTCTCTATTGTCTCCCTGCGGCTACATTCTCGCATCTGCAAAGCCATCTGTCTTCCAAGTTATTGAACTCAAGAGGTGTCGGATAGCAGGGTTTGAACCCGTGGGAGGGGGCTTTCAAGCCGGTCAGCGACCCGATGAAGGCGGACGGTCCCATCACATGCGACGCACTGAAGGCGGAGATCTGCAAGTGCGGCGACTTTGTCAACCTGACATACTCAAGTTTCTGGTCTACAGAAGAAGTGTTAAAGTTTTATGCGACGGATCCTTCTTCCGGTAAATTTAGCGTAAGAATAATTCTTCAGTCTGTACTCAAACAGGTCTTTTGTCTTAATTCAAAAAAGGTTGATACAGATTTCAAGGATCAAAAGGCAGGGGGCCCCAAACATGGCCCAAACAAGCTAATGAAAGCGCCCGCAGGGAAACGCATCTTAGAGGTGACTTTCCCTTCCTGCCCCCACCCTGGCCCCTTTCCATGGTAGCTCTAGTCAATCTTGTAACCTGCTCAGCCGTGCTCAGCCTGACATCTCACCCTCGCACTGCCAGCTGCATGAGAAGGCCGTGACATAAAACAACAACTATGTCCAAAGTTTCCCACAACCTGGTCCCCGACCTCTCCCCCCCCCCCTGGCTGTCTGGTCCCCTCTGTCCGCCCCTGCACCACTCTCTCTGTCAGTACCTTCCCTCTCCCACACAAGCCCATCTGAAGCAAGGTGTGTGTCCACGGTGCAGGTCAACGTTGCGGAGGACTCCCCTGTGCGCCAGTACAGCATCGGCATTCCGGGGACGGGGGACAGTGACGGCGACGAGTCTTTTTACCTCAAAGCCAAGTCCGGCGTCTTCGCAGAACTTTTGAGTGGAGACGTGACAGTCGACAGCACTAACTGGATTGGATATGTCGGCATCGGCCCGAGGCAAGATAAAAAGTCCGGCCCTGGCCATCGGGATATTGCGATTGTCTTCCGAGGCACTTCGGTACATCTGCTGCTCTCCTTCACCTGCGTCTCCCGATTTTGCGCTGACTATCAATCCCTGTAAATGAGCTTAGGGGGCGTGGGGGACACGGAGACGAAAGAGGGGTGGGGGGAGCGTGGATCTCCCTTTTGATGGGTCAATCCCTTCATGTCTGTCGCACAGGGTGGGCATGACTGGAGCAGAGCAGAACTACGGGTGGGGTGGGCCAAGGACCTTTTTCACTCCTAATCTCTTATGAAAACGTAAGGGGAAGAACATCATTCCTTATTCCTCCATGTTATTACTGTTCTAAAGAGGCAACTCAGGCTACTCCTCACGCCACCTAGAATGTTGTTCAGGTGATGGTACTCCTTCAGAAATACGTATTTCTGATGTGCGAGGGTATACTCTTTCTCATACCAAGCAATTAAATCATGGGCCAGTTCCTATCACATTTGTCCGGCAGCCACCTTGAGCTCTCTGGGTCCAATCTTCCTCTACTCCTCTCCTTTGACCGCTGTCCAATTCTCCTTTGGCATCTGGAGACACGGCCTACCCAGCGCACATATATTGTTTGTCCCTCATCAATTCCAATACAATTCTGCACCGCATTTGTGCTTTCATCACGTTCCTGAGGTTAATCTGAGTTTGGAACAGCCCCCCTTTCCCACATAGGATTCATCTGAACAGTTGCCTTCATTCCTCTCCCATGCCCTCGTGTAGCTCCTCCAAAGCCCCCTTCTTTGCTGTTCCTGTCTTTGTCTCCCAATCCAGAGGATCTCTGAGTGCTGACTAACAAATTGTAGAAGCGGTGAGGAACCCGGTCCGGGGAAATTGACGACCCCCTTTGATGGTGGGCGCGGACAGGATCTCCTATCTCGTCGTGGGGGTGGTTGTCTGGGAAGGCATGTGGAACTTTGGAATTTTGCTGCTCCAGAATTAGCTGTATCTGATTGACTGGAAAAGGAATGCCTCGGGCTGCAGGAAGTTACGGAGTGGATTTCTGATTTCGTGACAGAAATGGTTGATTGGGATGGAGAAGACGACCTCCCTTGGCCCTTGAAGGTGCTAAAATTCATCATGGGGGACTATGTATTCGGCGCGCTTCCCATATTTGGCATTCCGAAGCGCGGCTTGCCGGAGACTACGCCGCACAGCATGAACGATATTCGAGACAAAGTGTGCGTCTCCAAGGGATTCGAACAAATGTATCGGAGGTTTACATCAACCCCAAAGAGCACCCTCAGCTTGCAGGTGCTCCCTCACTCTCCGCCCCACCGGTACCTCTCCACATTACTCCCTCACGTTCGCCATTCTCTCACCCGTTCTTCGGCTTGTCTCTCCCCCTACGTCCTCGATTCTACGCCCCACCTCACTCCTCAGGTTCGCCCTTCTCTCCTCAACCTGTTGACCCGTGTCTCCCCTCCGTTCCCCATTCTACGCCCCACGTCTCCCTCGCTCATTCAGTGCCCCGGGTATGTCCATCCCTCCCCCATGAAGAGTGGCCACTCTCCAACTGTGCTCTTCCAGATCTCTCTATTGAATCAATGAAATGACACTCCATAACGCCCTCAATCTTTTTGGAAATCACCTGCTGTAAGCATGAGAGAATGGTGCGTTGGAACAGGCAAGCGCTGTGTATCATTAACAAATGCAATGTAAGAAGGCTTTGGCCATGAACGCACCTCCCTCCTCATCCTTGAACCCACACCCCACCCTGTTTTCCCCCTTGCAAACACATGCACTCATGCGCGAGCACTTCCGCATGCACACACTCGGACTTACAAGCTTGGATGCCCTCTGTCCCACACAAAGCTTAATGCCACACGTTTTGATTGGTGGCATCTGGGTGTGATAATGGCCAGGGATTCCTCCCATGGTGGAAAGTGGGGAAGTCCCCTGCCCCCTCTCCCCTTCTCTCCACCCTTCTGCCAGTCCGCAGACAGCTCCCCTTCCTCTCTGTCCTCTTGGGTGGCAGCTGGGTGTGAAGGCGGCCACTTCTGGATGTCTGAACCAGCACTCACGAACGAGGAGAGGTCGTGCCCAGAAGAATTCTGCTCCTAATGTACGCTGTGGGGTGGGGTGGAGGGCAGGGGCAAGTTCAGAACGCAGTAGTGAAGCTACTGGCGCACTACGGAGATGAGGTGGGCAGCATCACCGTCACGGGGCACAGCCTTGGGGGCGCGCTAACCACCGTGTGTGCCTATGACCTGGTGGCCTCTGGAGTCAACCGCGTCTCCAACGACCCCAAAAAGCCGCTTATTCCTGTCACGGCCATCACCTTCGAAGCACCTCGTGCTGGTGACAGCCCCTCCTGGTCCCCCTCCCCCCGGGGTGAGTCTTGTGCAGACCCCTTTGTCCGTTGCTCCAATACTTGACTACTCCAGAAAAGTGCAGTGGCCATGCCGTGGCAGTGCAAGTTGTCCTGGGTGGGGGGGGGGGGAGGAGGGAGAGAGAGGGGGGGGGAGAGAGAGAGAGAGAGAGAGAGAGAGAGAGAGAGAGAGAGAGAGAGAGAGAGAGAGAGAGAGAGAGAGAGAGAGAGAGAGAGAGAGAGAGAGAGAGAGAGAGAGAGAGAGAGAGAAAGGGAGAGGGGGTTGGGGGAAGGAAGAGAGAGGAGGGGGGGAGAGAGAGAAGGGGGGAGGGAGGGAGGGAGGGGGAGGGAGGGAGCGAGGGAGGGAGGGAGGGAGGGAGAAAGATGGTTTGAAGTGAGGGCTTCCCATCTCCGGAAGAGACGAGTGAGGGCGTGGAAGGATAGGGCATGGATTGAATGACGGCATGGGAGTACATGGTCAGTGACTGAGTTAGGGCACGGGATACAGACCAGTGAGTGAATGAGGGTGTGGCAGTACAGGGCAGTGGATGTGAGGGCGTGGCACTGAAGGGCAGTGGATGTGTGATGGCGTGGAAGTACAGGGCAGTGGGTGAGTGAGGGCATGGGAGTGCAGGGCAGTGAATGAGGGAGGGCGTGGGAGTGCAGGGCAGTGAATGAGGGAGGGCGTGGGGGTGCAGGCAATTGGGCTTTTGCAGAAGCATTCCACGCCACAGACGGGCCGCGCCACTTGCGAATTAGCAACGTGCCGGATGTTGTGCCCAGGGTGTGCTAACCCTGCTTCCGCTCCATCATGTCCTTTCTGCGAGTGAAGAAAGCAGTGAAGAGAATTGCAGTGCTACTTGGGCGGGATCTAAGTGTGCTGTGGGAGTGCAAAGTAAGAAAGCAAGAAAGACTTTCTACACCCATACCAGCCACCCGTGGCGAGGTTTGGGTGCTTTCCAACGGTGTTGAAGAGGAAGCTGTGGTTGAGGATTGGCGAAGGGGCCTGGGTTCAGACAGGGTCATCTGTATGCTGATGTGAAGGAGGACACCAAGCCACGACACATGGGGAGGGAGATGGCCTGCTACATCGTGTGCAGAGCTGTCATGGGTTTCCTTGTTGTCAGGGACTGTCAAAGTCGTTTCATGCTTGCCTGCCGGTCTCCTGTTGGGGCCAAACGCGGCTGATCCACATGCCGGGAAGACCTCTCAAGATCCTGGCAACTCACATTTTCATCTCTATAACGTCAAATATAGCTGGGCAATTGAAGCCCTTGGGCCGGCCAAACCAACTTCCTGCTTTGCCAAGATATCTCCTGGTCTTCTCCCCTGGTGTAGGCACACACTTCTGAAGGGCCACCTCAAACGCATATGTCTGTACCAGAGCGCACCCGCACGGAACAGAGCATCACATTATCGCTAAGAGTTTAAATGGTCCTCCTGCAGTGCATTTTCCAGTAACCGCTCACAAGGTATGCAGTTATATAAGCATACCTCCATTGCAATAGAGACCGCAGTCGGGCGTGCAGGTCCCCATTATGGCGCACTGCCTTCTGCCTGACTATCCACACTATCTGTTGTCTACTGCCACGCTGTCTCCAGCCTTGAAGTTGTTTGTCCGGAGGCCTGTCCACAGTCGATGGCTCGGTGGTCTTATGCCTTGGTCCTGTGTACTGCTCATGACACATGGTCTGCTTGCTCGTTTGTATTGCAGTTGGGGATCATAAGTAGCCATGAACCCATATTTTGGATGTACCAAGTGTGAAAGGTGCCTCCGTACGCGCTGAAAATCCTTTTAGCAAATCCAGTCAAAAGAAGCGTGTGTCGGTTCCAGCAATTTGGGAGCGGGGTTCTGTATGCAGGTGCCGTACATCGCATTTCCATCGGGAGGCTTGCTTTTGACACCCATCACCTTAGTGATTTGGGCCGTGCGCACTCTTTGGCATTTATTTGGACCCAAGCCTGGCGTTGAGTTGCAGCGTCCACTACGGGTACAATTTCCACGACACATCTGACTGTGTGTTTTTCTCCCCCACCCCCCGAGCCGATGTTTGGTATGCCATACAACGTCTGCCCATATGCTTCACATGTATCAGCATGAATCCTCGACCACCATTAATAGTTTCTCGAGAAGACTGTTCACTGCTGCTCAAACAAGGCCCCCTGTCCTTAATGTGTGCATGCGGGCCTGTGTTTGACGGTGTGTGTGCTCTTGTGTGTGTGTGTGTGTGTGTGTGTGTGTGTGTGTGTGTGTGTGTGTGTGTGCGTGTGCGCGCGCGCGCGCGAGTACATGTCTCTGTGTGTGTGTGTTGGGGGGGTTTACAATAAATGAAAATCCATCACCCTCCCAGCCACCCACCAGCCTGCCTGTCCTCTATAGGTTGTGCAAGACAATTTGTGATCCCCTGAGCTGCCTCATGAGGTATAATAGAGGCAGGGGCCAGACCCTGCTACTGTTGTTCCTCTTTCATACAGGCATGCAGAGCAGCTGCTGGAGCCAGGTCCCTCGACTAAATCTGCAAGGAGGTTAGACCTGCATAAAAGTAAGAGAATGGATTAAAACAAATGGGAGGGATGGGACATTGCAGGGGGAGGCAGAAAACGGGCTGGCATTTTACCACGGGGGGACCAACTACAAGGTCCTTGCAGACTGGAAGCCCTCTGAGAGTCTCTTCCAGCCGTTTCGATTCAGCGATTGGCACAGTTTAAACCTGGTGCTGTCAGTGATCGATTCCGCCACGCGCACGCCCAAAGGCCCCAAGGCTGTGGTAGAGTAGGCCCACATGGACAGACAACAGCGGCAAGAAGGCTAAACACCCGGTTCAGCGACACGCCCTGTGCCATAAAATCAGGGGCCGCGTACTGTTGGAGTCTTCATTAGTGTGGTCCCTTAGATGGATGCAGCTCCCAGCCATTGGGGGGAAGCCTAATCCAGGATCGTCAGTAACAGAGTTGGCCTAGTTTGCATATACATATGACTGCCGCCGTTCAAAACTGTCCCCTCTACCTTCAGGATGTCTGTGCTGGGATATCCATTTCAATGTAGGCTCGACGGCAAGTGACCTCCCTCCTAGTCAGTGCTGTGCGTTGTAGATCAGAAGATGTTAGATGACGGCATCCGTCCCGAAACTCTCAAGTTGGAATTGGCCCAATATTCAGAAGTCTGCGGCGGTTGCATGTGAAGCACGTGACATTTTCAGCAGTCGAGGCAGCAGCTGTTCTCCACCCATTTTACGAACCGCATACAGCTTTGTCAATCAGTCAAGCGTGGCGGGAATTTGGACGTCGACAGAAAGAGCGACGGATTCTGCCATGAGAGCTGGTGGGCTGCATTTATAATGGCCGATAAATTTGGTTCATGCAGTCGGCTAGGTGGGCTAGGTCTCGCTTTGGCAAGTGGTTTTCCTATGTAATTACAAAGCCACGATGACGTAATGTTATTACACAAGCACGATGACGTATTTAACCTCGGGTGCACGTGCTCAGACTACGTGGCAATTGAGCCGCGCTAGTCTCTCCAGATCTGACTGACGACTGTCCAAAAACAAAAACTTGTTTTTGGACACAGACAAGGTTTAAACTGAAATCTACAATGCTCATTGCAAAAGTCTATGCCCTAAAAGGACGGAGTAGGGTCATATCTTCAGAAGAGAACACTTTTGTGTGTGCCAACGGCCCCGGGTACTGAACTGAATTGCATGAATCAGGATTTTGTATCTGTCTACTTCACGAGTGATGCTCCTGAATACTACTTCCATACCAGTGAACACTTGTTACAGGCTTTGGCGGAAGGACATATTGTAACAAAACCAGAGGACCTTAAGAACCTCTTCAGGACCTTGGCTCATGGCTCGGACTAGGTTGAGCTCGAGCCGAGCCAATCTCGAAAGATGTCACTGACAAGTTGTTTTGGAAAGAGCCTTCGATGACGCCGCCCACAACCAAAATCTAACATGATGTCATGCTTCCTACTACGTGCGCACACGTATGTGTGTACGTGTGTGTGTGTGTGTGTGTGCGTGCGTGCGTGTGAGTGTGTGTGTGGTTGTGTGTGTGTGTGTGTGTGTGTGTGTGTGTGTGTGTGTGTGTGTGTGTGTGTGTGTGTGAACGCGCACATGCATCGGCACGCACGCGGGCACAGGCACTACCCGAACTTGTATTAATTATATAAGCTCGGCCAGACTTGGTCGACCTTGTTCCATCTTTTTACTTCTCCAGACAGAGTGTACACATGTGGGAGCAGCCCTGGCTTCCAGTCAAGATCAGCGCGTGTCCTAGCAAGAGCATTTGACCCAGGGGTGCAGAGTAAGCGTAGCTGTTAGTGACTCGCTGGCCATACTCTACGTCCCAGACACCAACCTGCAGATTTATAAAGCCATCACCGTCCCTTTTGTCGTCTTTACCAGAAAACTACTAGGGGTGCCTTGGGACATGTGCTCATATCACTCCCAGGACATCGCTAGTAGTTTTCTGGTGCAGATGACAAAAGGGAAGGCGATTGTTTTCTTAATCTGCAGGTTCGTGTCTAGCACGTTGAGTATGTACATGTTGTGCAGGTCATTTGTCCTCCCCAACCCGATGGTAACTGGCTCCGCAAGTTCAGAACCTCCAGCCTCTTGTGCTTTGGTCCAACCGCATTTCATGTGCATGCATGCACATGAAATCTCGTGTTGTCACGTGCCAATGTTCGTCCACCCCCCTTAACCTTTCGGGTAGGAATCGGAAGGGGGAACGAATACAAGCAGGGAGGAGACCGGAAGGCCCATGAGAGCAATGACGTTCTGTCTAAGCTGGCTAAAGACACCTCGGCAGTACCTGTGTAGTTTCTCAGTACTTCGGCGGCACCGTCGGTGGTCTGCGCATCGGGAGCCTGATTCGCCTCAGCTTGGCCTGCGGAAATTAATGCATGTATATCATATATGCGGGGGCCCCGAAGAAGGGAAACAGCCCCCTGGCGTTTTCCACAAGAAGCTATATAACAAGCAAACAGGCCCGCCCCCTGTACCAGAACCCCTGTTCTTGTTCCTCAACTGTTTTTATGTAAGCGAAGGCCAACTTAGGTCTGCTTTCGGTCAGCTATGGTGTGTGAAGGGCCGATTTTCTCGTATTCTAACTCGTTCCAACGAAGTGTCGGCTCTGATTGCTTCAAGTTAGGTAGGCTGTGTTCAGCAGAATTACAATTGCACCAGTTTCGACGCAGTACAAACCCCCCCCCCCCCTTCCCCGGTCTGGGGTTCCGAGGTATAAGTTGGAGAGAGAGAGAGAGAGAGAGAGAGAGAGAGAGAGAGAGAGAGAGAGAGAGAGAGAGAGAGAGAGAGAGAGAGAGAGAGAGAGAGAGAGAGAGAGAGAGAGAGAGAGAGAGAGAGAGAGAGAGAGAGAGAGAGATGAGAGAGAGAGAGAAGAGAGAGAGAGAGAGAGAGAGAGAGAGAGAGAGAGAGAGAGAGAGAGAGAGAGAGAGAGAGAGAGAGAGAGAGAGAGAGAGCGAGAGAGAGGGGGGGGGCAGAGTGTGAGAGTGTTCGCCCAGGAGACATAACAGATCTGTCTTTTCAAGTATTTTCTAGAAAGGACTATCTAGAATTCTGGTCATGACCAGAGCCCTCGTCAGTCACGAGTCATTTCAAGGTAGCTTACCCTGGCTACTAAAATTGCATGGTCTTACGTAAGACCATGTATACATTGTAGATCGGAAGAAGACAGCATCACTTGTTTCTGCAATGCCATTTCAGCACGTGAAGGATTTCGCAGTCAAGGCAGCACCTATGGCTGGCCCTGTCCTTTGTACACAGTACAGTGTTGTCAGAGTTAGTGAAAGTGGCAGGAATTTTGAGGTCAACAGAAAGAGGTTTAATATTGAAATATCAAATTTGCTATGACAACTGGTTGTTTCGGCCGCTTGATTCGGTTCATGCTGTGTGCTGGGTCGACGTCGTAACCTTAAGGTACTACAAGAAGTCATGGAGGTATCGGCCGAGGGTGAGCACGTCATTCGTCCCATCGGACGTCATTGGCTCAGCTATGTGTAGTGCTTTGGTCCAGCCTTCAGAGGGAGCACGCAAGTCGAGAGGATTCTGGGACACAACATATGATCGGCCATAGGTTATGATAAATTATACCACAAACGTACCGGCTGGCCCCAGAATTTGAGTTTGTCACACCAAAACATTCATTTTCCGCACATTTTAGTGTTGGGATTGCTACCGATGAGTTTGTTGGTTTGTACTTTTTCCCCTGGTAGATTTGCTGTTGACAACGTCAACATTTGAGATCAGCGATGCACTGACTCTGACGCACAGACGCACAATGACTTGCAGAACGCATTCTGGAATTCCTTCGAAGTATTTCTGTTGAATATTGGGGACAATTTGGAACTTTGGTGACAGCCACTTATTCCCTTTAGCCAATGGTGAGAAGAGCGAGCAGTATCATAGAGACATATATGCTACAGTGATTTTAGGTGAATTTGTTTGAGTAATCCAAAATACATATTCAGTGCCTTACAAACAAATTCCCATTGGACCAGGAGTACACATGATCCGTACCAACTCGAACTCTAATGACTGGTTGGGTAATTGTACCTTTTGCTGCAATCCGAGCCTTCTCTGGGCGGCCCAGGAACGGCTCGTCACTTGTCCGGAGTGTGTTGGTAGACTTGGCCAACCTCTGCAGCCAGAAAGTGCTGTGTGCCCATGTCCTGGTGTGTGTGGTGTGGAAGTGCTGTGCCCACAGACCACTAACGATTGCCGCCGTGCTCGACTGCAGGTCTGTTTAGGGCTAGAGAATGTGATGTTGATTCTAAGGCATTCAAACATTCAGTATATAATGTGTCTTTGCTGTGTGCATGGATGAGTATGCATGACGAGAGCTCCTGAATGTTTGATGATGAGCAAATTGTGCTTGAAAGGCCACGGAGATGGCGGTAAGTCAGGTTGTGTGAATAGATTTACCATAGAGCCCTTGGATAGGCAGTGATGACATATTGGCTTAATATAGAGATGTACTATAGACATCGCATGGACTCTTTGTATTGAAACTCTGCTATCAGGCGAGGCATAACAATACGTGGCCGTTAGCAAGAGATTACAACACCATATGTAAGACTTGTCCGGAGTATGTCGGTAGACTTGGCGAACCTCTGCTGCCAGAAAGTGCTGTGTGCCTATTTCCTGGTGTGTGCGGTGTGGAAGTGCTGTACCCACAGACCACTAACGACTGCCGCCGTGCTCGACTGCAGGTCACGCCTGAAGCAGAAATGCTTCAATTTCGAAGTACTTCGAAATGTTTCGAAGTACGGGCTTGCCTATGTGATCCAGATACTCCAATTTTGCAAAGGATCCTTATAGGGGATCTTTTGCAAAAGATCGATCGGATATCCTTTATAATGCCTGCATGTACACGGGACAGTGTGGTCCAGGATATCCATCAGCCGACGGATACCTGCACCACTATTACTTAGAAAAAAGGTACAGTGTGCATGACCCGCACCAGACACCAGGAGTCCCAACCAAACTTATACGTAATTTAAGCGCAATGTGGCCCGGGGGCAATTTGCGCAATGTGGCCCGGGGGCAGCCACATTGCGCAAATTTGTTTAAATGGTGGTACAAATTTGTCCTTCACTCTAAAATTCGTGAAAACCCCTGGAGGGAACGTACTATTTGGGGAGTAAGATTTTCCTGTGTGGTTGCTCTAGGCCACTAGATTCTGTTGGGCATGGTGTACATGTTTGTACAGCTGTGGCACGGGGCATAGTTCTTGTACAGGAACTACATGTAGATGTGCTGACATAGCTATAGCCGTTTCTCCGGTATGCCGGGTCTTGCACTCTTCAGACGTTTTCTTAGTTAAATTTAAGATCCTCCCTCCCTCCCTTCCCCTCCCCCTTGTGTTTTTTGACTACACCACCTTTTGTTTTCGGCCCCTAGATTCCGCGTTCCCGCATGCACGATTTATGGTGTGCGGTTTGGAAAAGCTTCACTCTTTATACTAAATCTAAGAAGTGCCGCCGGAAAGAGGCCGCAAACCATTTCTTGACTTCTTGGGGATCAGGCCTTTACTACAGGGGTCCTGGACCGGTTTGGCCTCCGGAGTCAGGCGTCTCGGTTCTTGGGCCTCCAAATCGGGCCTGTTGTAAAGGGGTGAACCTGATGGGGCACAGCTGCGCTTCGCAGGCTCCTCCACAGTTTTGTACATATACGGACCGATGCGACGGTACAGAATGATATTTACCGACGGTACAGAATGATATTTAAGAGGGCGTTTACATGAGGGTCCGCCGAGCGAGTAATTGTGATAAATTAGTTCGGAGTGTTACTGGCCGCGTCGATTTTGTTCGAGAATCGGGATGCAGAGGCCTAATTCCCAGCAGACCCCCTACACCTAGTTCGATTACCCTGTGATTTCCCGAACAGCTACCCCTGGACTATTTTGCACGTCCTGCTCTTTAAAGTTGAACGGCCTCCAATAGGCATACCCACCACTCCCTTATTGGGAAACATTCATAGGTAATAGATTAGTCTCAAGATATCTCTCATTTTTCTCGAATGGAGCGGCTAATTCGCCCAGGCGTATGCACTCGGTAGCCCGACCTTTTCTGCGTTGCGGCCACCCCTGAGCCAATTCATATCACAGAAACTTTGATCACTAATAATTTTTGTAATGCGTTTGTAACTTTCCAGTAGTAACCCAACCTCTAAATGTGGCATCAGCGTAGGGTTTAACTGCTTTGTTGAACATCGAACGACCCGACATTCAAGAATCAGTCTCAATTCCACCCTTCCGCCAATACCAACGCTAATTCTGACCTGACACAGAAATCTTGATTGTTGTTTTGGTACTGTTTTGGTCCGTTGGGATGCTCTGCGTATGTGTCATTACCGACACCGACTTGATCCGGTACTGTTGCTCATCACCATGTGTAAAACCACAATCACCATCAGCATTTCCACATTTATCTAAATTGAAAGGTGGAAAGGGACGTTGCAGATCTTTGTGTCCTACCCGACTTCTGCAGCGGTCCAATGGAGCTGTCACGACGACGGGCAAATCTAGGTGCATAAGAAGGAAAAACTATCGTCAATCAAGAGTACACGCAAGTGTAAATCCCATATAAACTCCTTTTCTTGAATTTTGTACGTTCACAAGTACCTTTCAAGAGTTGCAACCATGACTCCATCACATCAGGTCGATGGTTGACATGACATCACGTATCGGTTGTCAACAACCATGATTTCAAGCAAAGCCTGACCCTTTGTGTTGAAGATCTCTTCCTTTTGCAGTTCAAGAAGTAGGTTGTCTTCAGATTCTCCTTCTGTAGTTTGAGTAGAGATGAACATGCATGCATGCAGGAGTCCACATCAACACTTGAAACAGCATCCAATGGACTTCCAAGTACGTTTTTAGAACCACATCCTGCGATTGGTCCTCGCTCGCAAGTCCAGGTACGAGTACATGAACCGATGCCTGTGTTACCAGCATTCCCTGGTCCTGACTGAATTCAGAGATCCTTATCAGGAAGTCACCGAAATCACTTCGATGTTCAGAGGGTCTAAAGTCGTCCCCACACACAATTTAATTTCAAAGGCCATTCCAGGAGCGCTTACTGATCAAACATGGCCCTTTCATCGTGTGTCTAACCTTGACCAGGCAAGGAAGATGTCAGTCACATCTACAACATTTGGCTGGAAATTTCCATGATTGTTTAAACAATCATGTGATGTGATATCATGTCGTGACCAAGAAACAGGCTGGATACTCTGTCCTGCTTGTGGAGCTGCTAGCGCCCCACATCACAATTACGTAAGCAATTGGGTGTAGTAAGCTACCTCGCTGAGGTGTTGCAGTGCAGCTTGATGGGATTGGCAACACACCCCTCTGGGGTTAGTACTACATGAGCTCCTTGAGGAATTGTCAACCTTGATGGGATTGGCATCGAACCCCTCCCCCCCCCCCCGCTCTCTCTCTCTCTCTCTCTGTCTCTCTCTCTCTCTCTCTCTCTCTCTCTCGCTCTCGCTCTCTCTCTCTCTCTCTCTCTCTCTCTCTCTCTCTCTCTCTCTCTCTCTCTCTCTCTCTCACACCCACCCACCCACCCACCCACACACACACACACACTCTCTCTCACCCAGACACGCACACACACACACAGACACACACATACACACACACATACACACACACACGCACACACACACATGTGTGTGTGTGTGTGTGTCTGAAACGGAGAGGGAGAAAGAGAGGAAGAGAGTGTGTTTGTGTGTGTATGTGTGTGTGTGTGTGTGAGAGAGAGAGAGAGAGACAGAGAGTGTGTGTGTGTGTGTGCGTGTGTAGGGGTGTGTGAGTGTGTGTACACATGTGTGTGTGTGTGTGTGTGTGTGTGTGTGTGTGTGTGTGTGTCCTTCATTCTCGCTCTCTCTCCCTCCCAATCTCACATAGGGAGACATCTCTATCTGGTCCAAGTGACCATATCTGCCTCAAACACCCTTCCCAGCCCTCTCCATCTGGGGATGTCTCTCCCTGTTTGTATTGAATTCGAGTGGTGTCTGGAAAGCAGGATTTGAACCCTTGGGAGGGGGCTTTCACGCCGGTCGCCGACCCATGGAAGGCGGACGGTCCCATCACGAGCGACGCCCTGAAGGCCGAAATCTGCAAGTGCGTCGACTTTGTCAACTTGACATACGCAAATTTCTGGTCTTCAGATGACGTGGCCAAGTACAAGCCGGAGATAGGTGGCGTAGCTACAAAGCCAGGCGGCCACAAGTTTGGCCCCAATGACCTCTTGACAGCGCTTCCAGGGTTAGAATACCCGAAGGTCACTTTCCCCCCTGCCCGCCTCTTGTTCTCCTCTCCCGCCCTCGGCCCCCCTTCCATGGTAGATATTTTGGCACATGCTCAACCGTGCTCTGCTGGATGGTACTTGCACTGCGAGATACATGACATGTTGTGGGGAGCCTTGTTCAAGCCGCCCTACGGTCCGGCCCCTGACGCCCCCCAAGGGGCCCTCTCTCTCCCCCTCTCTGTTCTCTCCCGCCCCCAATCTCTTCTGTAAGCACCTTCACCCTCCCGCAAATGCACAGCTGAAGCATGAAGGTGGTGTTCACGGTGCAGGTCCCCGTTGCGGAGGCCTCTCCAGTACGCAAGTACAGCATTGGGATTCCCGGGACCGGGGGCAGCGAGGGCGACGAGTCCTTTTACCTCACAGCCACGTCCGGCTTCTACGCACGAGAGTTCGCTGGAGAATTGCAACTCGCAGACACAAACTGGATTGGATATGTCGGCATCGGCCCGAGGCAAGATAAAAAGTCCGGCCCTGGCCATCGGGATATTGCGATTGTCTTCAGGGGCACACAGGTACATTTGCCGGTTCTCCCTCACCTATGTCTCCCGATTTGGCTCTAATTATAGATATATCAGTCCATACTTTGGGTCTTAGGGGGCTTGGGGGACATGGAGACAAATTGGGGAAGGGGGGGGGGGGCAAGTGGATCTCGCTGGAGCTTTGGACATTCAAGCCCTTCTTCTGTATCTCACAGAGTACATGATCAGAGCGGAGCGCACGTTTTTTTTTTGTTTTTTTCTGGTGGGGGGGGGGGGGCTGGCTTTTTTCACCCCGTCAATCTTCTTGTGTAAATGTAAGGGCGAGGAAATATGTCTCTGTATCCCTAGAGCTGTGTTAGTTGTGCTCTTACAAGATCTGTGTCATTTGTGTTCTGCAGAGGCAACTCAGGTTACTCCTCACGACCCCTAGCTTGCTATTTGGGTATACTGCTCTGAAAGAATGCGTATAACTATGAATCCATTAAAGGGCCAACTCTTACTACATATCTCCGACTGCCATCTTGAGGCCCCCGGATTATCCTCGGCCACTCCTCTCTTTGACTGCCGTCCCACGTTTCCTTGCTTCTGCAGACGCACCCTCAGCAGCGCACCTCCGTTGCTGCTGCCATTCTTCGAGTCAAATACAATTTCGCACTGCCAGTGTGCTTTCATCGCCGTTTTGAGAACCCACCAGTCCCTCGAGGGGCATCTGCCTTTGAAAGAAGTGCCCCCTCTTCTCCCCCTGCGAGTCCTCTCGACTGATGCCTTCACCCTCTCCCATGTGGCAATTGTTGTTCCTCCAGGGGGCAATAAGACCCCTTTCCCGCGACTTGCTTCTCTTGTCCGCAAGCCCGAGAATCGCAAAGTGCTGCCTCTACCCTCCTGCTAATCCCCTCGAACAGATTTGTCTGTGTCTTTGAGAAGTCGGGTGCCAGGCCAAGCGGGACTGACAGCGGGAATCTGTAGCGTCTTCGCTCAGAGGAGCAGCATGGAGGGCAAAAGAGGGAAGGGAACAGTGATACACAAGCGAGTTGGGTTTGTTCCTTTGTCGTGTTAAACCGCGTGCTTGCGTGCATGCTCTTTCTCTCTCTCTCTCTCTCTCTCTCTCTCTCTCTCTCTCTCTCTCTCTCTCTCTCTCTCTCTCTCTCTCTCTCTCTCTCTCTCTCACACACACACACACACACACTCTCTCTCTCTCTCTCTCTTCTCTCTCTCTCTCTCTCTCTCTCTCTCTCTCTCTCTCTCTCTCTCTCTCTCTCTCTCTCTCTTTCTCTGTGTGTGTGTGTGTGTATGTGTGTGTGTGTGTGTGTGTGTGTGTGTCTATGTCTGTGTTGTGGTCTCATTAGGCAGGAGCTCTCATGCTGCACTGCAAGACCCAGCAGAGCGAGAGAATGGCACACCAAGTTACATGATTCACAGTTCTCACACCCCCTCCCCAGTTTGTTGATTCCAGAGGGGCCTTCCTTCACCAGAGGTTGAGTCAGCTCCCCAGGCTTAGCTCTGGTGTGCTGCAATCATACTGATGGCCAGGCTCTGAGGGATCGGCTAAAGCATGCTTCATTCGGCTTGGGTTTGTAGGACCTCCTGCAGCAGGCCAAAAGAGCTCTCTCAAAAATTATGATAATGGAACTGGAGGCTGCTAGCAATCCCCTTTTCTACCCCTCTCTGTGTGGTTTGACAGCAAAGCAATGTCTTGAGCACAGCCGTTCCGGTCTAATCGATGAACCTCTAGTGGAGGGCGGGGGGGAGCGGGGAAAGGATCAGGGTTTGGTGTCGTGAACGGTGATAAGTTTCGGTAACTTTGGCAAAAATGATCCCTGATTCGTTGTTCAGGGTGTTAAAGAATATTTGAAGTTTTCCAGTTTTGGTCCTCCAGAAATATCTGGATTCGGTTACAAGAGGAGGGTTGCCTGGGGTGCAGGCCAAAACAGAGTGGATTACTGATCTGCTATCACAAATGGTTGACTGGGATGGAAACAATGACCTCCCCGGGCATTTCAAGGTGCTCCAGAGCATCGTAGGCAACTACGTGCTCGGCAGCTTTCCCCTGCCTGGCCTTCCGAGACCCTGTATGAAGCTCAAGCACCCGCACAGCATGGCGGATATTCAGCCACATGTGTGCGTCTCCAGGGGCTTCGAAGAAATGTATCGGAGATTTACATCAACCCCACAGAGTACCCTCAGCTTGCAGGTGCTCCATCACTCTTCGCTCCCTCTCTCCTCTCATTATTGACCCGTTACTTCACTTTAAGTCCACTCTATGTCCTAGTGCCCCCCTCACCCTCACTAAGTGCCCCGCCTATGCCCATCCCTTCCTCTCGAAGGGCAGGAACTCTCCACACTCTGCTCTTCCAAATCTTTTTGATCTTACTCTGCTTACGTACAAGAAACTACGTACTCCGTAACGGCCTGCTGCAAATCACCTGCTTAAACTAGACCAGAATCTTGCATTGGAACAGAAACGTGCTTTCGATCATAACAATCGCACCGGAATACATAGAAAAACGATTGGCCCTGAAGGCCCCTCCCTTCCGTTGTTTAAAATGCCACCCCCACCCTACCTTCTCTCCCCCGTCCCCCCAAAACACAAGTGCAGGCACGTGCTTACACCCACCCACCCACCCACACACACGCATTTCTCTCTCTCTCTCTCTCTCTCTCTCTCTCTCTCTCTCTCCTCTCTCTCTCTCTCTCTCTCTCTCTCTCTCTCTCTCTCTCTCCCCCTGTCTCCCCCCCTCCTCCGCGTCTCTCACTCTCTTTTCTTCTCTCGCAAATTTGGCTGCGCTCTGTATCGCAAAAGGCCTTCTACCACACGTTCGTGCTT
>MVGU01001456.1:55000-60000 GCA_002005505.1 Botryococcus braunii | reverse complement strand
TGGAATTGCTGGTCCATGTGTTGTCTTTCGTTATTTAACAGTGCCTTTCACCTCCCAGAATGCGCATGCGTGCTCGACTGAGGTCGGATCCTCCTGGACATAATTTACAAAGACCGTACTTTTACACGTAACCTGGACCTCCCTTGGTTTCATTACGTCCTTCAGCTTACACAAGCGACTGTTACTGCTACATAGCTCTGCCCCGGACAACCTTCAGCCGTTCAAGAAGCCATCCCTGTTCCTCCACGATTGTAAAGCTCAGTATCGACGCCTTCCAATTCTGGAACTGCCTACCTCTCGAAAGAAACAGTGGCGTCATGTACTTGGAGACGTCTACTTTGTACTGTCGACAGGACGTGGAAATTCGTTCTGAGCGCACAGCTGCACGTGGATAAATCAGTAGAGACTTACAAGGGACCACTTGGAGCAAATCACACACTGTGCCCAGCACGTGTCACATGCACAAAACTCAGTCCCCACGTAGGGGCTTTATACAGCCCCCCCTCCCGGAGGGCCGCCCCCGTGGGCCCGGTGGGGGGGGGGGGAGCCATGGCCCTGGCTCTCTTCAAACGGTTTGGATTCTTATATGTGGCGGCCCTCTCCTTCAGGGGGCTTCTGACAAGACATATTCAAGGCTCATTAACCGGCCCTTTCAAACAGTACATCCTTTACACCGCCCTTTAAAGGTCAAAATTATACAACCTGAAACTCCCCCCTTCACAAACAATGTCCCGAAGGGCAAAAGGTGCATCACAGCCTTTATGGCCCCACGTCCATAAACTGGGAATCAACCAGCGTGCTGACCTGCAGATAAGCATTATGCAGCAAATTGAGGTCATTCTGCTGCTGAGCATGGCGGACCAGCTTCCGGAGGCCGCGCTGGTACTGCTGCGGGAACTGCTGCCGGAGCCGCTGCTGGAGGAACAGGGCCGTGTGCTGCCTCACTCTTGCATCTGCATCGGCCAGCAAACGCAGAAAGAAGCCTTCTCCTCCGGCCTGCTGAAAGCGCGGCGCTTCCCAGCACGTGGCCAAGAGTAACAGTAGAAGGGCGAGTCGGGCATCGGCTTCGCGGGACCGGTAAACCGCAGCTCCTTCCTGCAAAATCGCAGAGGCCCAGGTGCTTGGGCTATCGGTGCGCGGCGTGAGCTCCTGAAAGAGCGCGGCCAGAATGTCCGGCTGCAGACGGTCCAGCAGAACACGTGGGACTGCTGCTACTCCTGCCAAGAACTGCGCCATGCTCGTGCTCGCCTCCTTCATCCCTGCTTCTCCAACTGCCCACGCTCTCAGTCGTCTCGCCACGCAATCAAGCCACGACGTGTACCGCCTTTGGCCAAAACTGTCCCACTTGGATCTCGGCATGTGTCGCTAGGTCGCAGATTGCAGCTTCAATACCAGGAGAGTTGCTCTGCGAAGTTCTGCTTTGCAAGGTGCCGAGATTGCAGTCACGCCGCCCTAACGTGGCATTAAGTCAGCCCGAAACACTCTTCGAGCATCTTCTAGCCCCTGGCGGGCTTCCCACGTTATGCCCAAAGCTGATACCTCACTCGAGCCACAGCCCTCCAAGATTCAAACCTGGAAAGGGAGGGGGGGGGGGAACCAAACTATTCCAGCATATTTGCTTTGTTTGTTCTTTCCTCCTCTGTCTTGCTCCCTCTCCCTTCGTCTTCCTTCGCCACACCCCCCGTTTTGCATGTTTGCTGTGTCTCTCTCTCTCTCTCTCTGTCTCTCTCTCTCTCTCTCTCCCCCCCCTCTCCCTCTCTCTCTCTCTCTCACACTCTCTCTCTCTCTGTGTGTGTGTGTGTGTGTGTGTGTGTCTGTGTGTGTGTGTGTGTGTGTGTGTGTGTACACGCCCGCATGCATCCGCACACACGGGGACACGACCTACCCCAAAATATAATTTAACGTGTAACTCTCAGCCCAGCTTATTCGACCTTGTCCCTTTATCTACTTGGCCAGTCAGAGTGTGGGAGCAGCCCTGGCTTCCAGTCACGACGGGTGTGTGACCTACAAGGGCACTGAGCCTGGGGTGCAGGGCAGGCGTCACCACCTATTGTTAGCTTGCCACATACCAACCTGCAGGCTTTAATAACATCACCGTTCTTTATGTCATCTGCGCCAAGAGCTACTAGGGATGCCATGAGAGTGATATGAACACATGTGGTGAAGGTCTTTTGTCCTCCCCATACCGATGGAGACATGCTCCGCCAGGTCCCAACCTACAGCCTCTTGTGCTTTGGCCCCACCGCATGTATATTGTCATGTGCAATTGCTCGTACACTCCCCTTGTCCTGTCCAGTAGGAGCCGGAAGCCGAAAGAATACAAGCAACATCCAAGGAGGAGACAAGAATCCCCACGAGAGCAATGAACGGCCTGTCTAGGCTTGTTAGCGACACTTCAGCAGCACCTGTGTAACTTCTGAGTAGATCCGCGGCACCGTCTGTGGTCCCCGCATCGGGAGCCTGATTTGCTCCAGCTGGGCCCACGGGGGCCCCCGGGAAAGGAAACAGGCCACTGGCGTTCTCCACAAGAAGCTCTGCAGCAAGCAGACACGCCCGCCCCCTGTACCAGAACACCTTTCTCATTCCTAATCTGTCTGACATAAGACCAACTTGGGGCTGGTTTTGGTCAGCTATGTTGTGTATGTGAAACTGCACCATTTCCATTTTCTAACTCGTTCCAACAGCCAACTTGGGTGTTGAGCAGTTTTAAATTTGCTCCGTTCTCAAGAGATTGACTCAGATACTTATACTTTGGAGCGCCCCTGGGGGAGGTGTGTGTGGATGTTCTAAAGGAGAGAGGGAGAGAGAGAGAGAGGAGAGAGAGAGAGAGAGAGAGAGGAGAGAGAGAGAGAGAGAGAGAGAGAGGAGAGAGAGAGAGAGAGAGAGGAGGAGAGAGAGGGAGGGAGGGAGGGAGGGAGGGGGAGGGAGAGGGAGAGGGAGAGGGAGAGGGAGAGGGAGAGGGAGAGGGAGAGAGAGAGGGAGAGGGAGAGGGAGATGGGGAGGGGGAGGGGGAGGGGGAGAGGGGGGGGGGGGAGAGAGAGAGAGAGAGAGAGAGAGAGAGAGAGAGAGAGAGAGAGAGAGAGAGAGAGAGAGAGAGAGAGAGAGAGAGAGAGAGAGAGAGAGAGAGAGAGAGAGAGAGAGAGAGAGAGAGAGAGAGAGAGAGAGAGAGAACCCCGGGGGGGGGGGGGAGAAGAGGGGCAGAGAGCGGTAGTGTTCGAACAGGAGAAATAACAGAAAAGAATTTGTCGACAAGACCAGGGGCCCCGTCACTCACGTGAGCCCTCTAACAACCCTGGATAGTAATCCTACGTAGACGCAAGAATCCCATACAAGCTGCATCGCAGTGCTACATGGAAATGGGTGGGCTCCATTCTCAGTGCTGCACGGCATCTTTTGGCCCAAATGAATGCCAGGCTGGCGCTCCAGGTCAGCAGATCGCGATTCAGGCTGTCTTCCCAGTACCTTCACCAGGTCTTCCAATTTGTGCTCTGCAAGCGACTGCAAACAGTCCCGAGTTTGCCTACCTTCTCTCCCTGGGTTCCTGTAACTCTTTTTTCTTTTCTAATTGCGCTTTTTTTTTTTTTTTTTTTTTTTTTTTTTTTTTTTTTTTTTTTTTTTTTTTTTTTTTTGCAGAGAGGAAGAGAGAGAGGGAGCGAGAGGAGAGAGAGGAGAGAGAGAGGAGAGAGAGAGGAGAGAGAGAGAGAGAGAGAGAGAGAGAGAGAGAGAGAGAGAGAGAGAGAAGAGAGGGGGAGAGAGAAGAGTGCGAGTGAGTGAGTGTGCGTGCGTGCGTATGTGTGCGAGTGAGTGAGTGTGCGTGTGTATGTGTGTGTGTGTGTGTGTGTGTGTGTGTGTGCGTGTGTGTGTCGGACGGGGGTCGACCATCTAGAATGAACTCCGTCGTTTTCTTTAAAGAAATAGAACTCTTTTTTGGCAACATAATGGGGCCGATGGCAGAAGGCGGGAGGGAAGATGGGATGGGGGTTGGACAGCACCGCATGGGTGGGGGAAGGCGCAGAAGCCAGGCCACAAGCACTGACACAGTTTCTAGCCGAACCGCTGCCAGCTCTTCCAAGCTCCACTCCCACTGCGTTTGACCCACTTGCCGTAAGCCTTCACTTTGCAGCCCGGCCTCCTGGGGACTGCCGGCTGGCGGGCTTGCCAGTAGAGATTCAGCCGGTTGACGGCTTTGGATGTCAACTACGCCTGCGCTTGGCCTACCAGCAGAACAGCCCCGCAGTTCTTCGTCCCCTCAAAGTTGCTCGAAGGAGGCCCCTCTTGGGTCCCCCTGGGGTGACCGAGGGGCCAGGACTGATGACTCTCTGGGGCTAGATTCCACTGAGCTGCTGGGGCGTCCGCCTACAAGGCATCCACATGCTCACGTTGGGGTCAGCCAAGACTCAGATGTTACCCATGTGGCCCCCATGTGAGGCTACCATGTCCCTATTGTATGGCCTGGATGCAGCGCACAAGAACACACACAACCACCACACATGCATGAAACCGTCGGACAAAGCACATGCGGAATTGATCCCAACCCTGTTCTTTCCCCTTTCCTGAGGTCCTCCTGTTCCGCATCTGCATGAAACACGATCCGTGCTTGTCGTGGGAATTTAAAAAGGAAATATGCTTGCAGAGTCTGTGTGGAAGTGACACCCTTCTGCAGTTGTGCATAACAAGACGCCGACAGGTCTGTGTGAAATGGAAATGCGTGCTCGTAGGTTTTAGAAGAACACAGATGCGCGACACACGCCCTCTGTGAGCACCCCGCACATGCCCCCGTGAGCACCCGCAAAAAAACCGCTTATAGCCGTATCTTTTCACGAGTCAAAACACACCTTTCAAAGGACTTGGGGCAGGGGGCCACGTGCGAAGGGAGTGGGGTGTCTACCCTCAAGAGATCCAGAAGGCCGCTCAACAGAGGCTGACGAGCCGATGGAGGACCTTGATGGAGGGGCCGGAGAAGCCCCGCTCTGCTCTGGGAGGCCAAGGGAGGATCCCAT
>MVGU01001456.1:42500-50000 GCA_002005505.1 Botryococcus braunii | reverse complement strand
ATGACCCCAATTGTGGATCATGAGTGTCGTCTGCCAACTTTTGTTCGCTTCATGGCATGAGCAGCAGACAAGCGAGCCCCAAAACTCAACAACACTCAAGCCTCGATATGCTAGGATTTATCCAATGCCTTCACCAACAAACATCCTCTGCACAGACCCCCCTCCCTGCCCCTCCCACGCCTACCTCCCCCTCCCTCTCCCCTCCCCCCTGGGGCTCCTCTCTCGCATTCTCTTTGCATCTTCTCGACTCTTTCCACACCCTCCCTCCCTCCTGCACAAGTGTACACGTTGATCACGGTAAGGGCAAGGCCACAAACACCTGAGCGAGGCCTTTTCGGGCAAAGATGCAGGCCAGCAAGATCGCCAGCAGGTTCTGCTTTGACTCCAGACAGCGTGCCGCCCTGAACTGTCGCATCAGCATGCCCTCTCCTCCAAATCCTTTCACCTTGGTGGGGTCCATGCCCTCCTCCCTCCCTCCTCCACCTGCTACCCGGTTTTTGTTTTCAAGCTTAAGCCCCCCGGACCTGGCAAAAAGATGCTTGATTTTGCCGCGGTCAGTCTTTTCAATTCTTACAACCGTCGACAATGCAAGGTTCAAATGTCACTTCCCCCTTTTCCCCTCATGGCCATTAGCAGTTTAATGCCCTCCACTGCTAATGGCCTTTGAAGGTGAAGCCGTGCCTTGTACTGCTAATGGCCATTGGAGTCGAAGCATGGTCTTGTACTGCCAATGGCAATTGAAGTCGAAGCACGACCGTGTACTGCCAATAGGCATTGAAGTCGAAAGAGCCGACGTTTGGACCTTTTATTGTCGACGGGCTGTAACAGATGGAAGGACTGACTACAGCGGATTGAAGCTTCTTTTGCCAGGCCATTAGTCGATCTCAACGGCCACTAGCAGGGCAAGGTGTTGCTTCAACTTGAATGGTCTTTAGCAGTACAAGGTCCTCCTTCAAGTGCAGTGACTTTCAGCAGTACAATGTCTTGCTTCAACCTGAATAATCCTGAGGGGGGGTTAGCAGTACAAGTTCTGGCTTCAACTTTAAGGCAATATGGCGGGACACAGTCGAACCTCGACAAAGCAACATCGTCGTTTGTTCTGCGGTGACAACTTAAGTGATACAAGCGATATGGTTGTTTTTATTGTAGACCACGCCATGACTTGTAGAAAAAGGGGAAACACGACCCGAACCACTAGGGAATCAAGTTGAAAGCGACAAAATTAACAGTGATGACCATGATGATGCTCCTGATCATGATGATAGCAATGATGGCACAGCGTACAACTTTAGAAGCAAGAGGCAGTCTGAACCCTGATTGTCTTGCAATGTTACAAAACCCTGAAGGTCCGTAGTGTTGCAGACACAACAAAGCAGCATCCTTTTGGAAAGATTAGCCTTACACAAAGGTTATCGGTCCTTGCAACATGCATGATGTGTCCAGCCTGTTTACACATCTGCAGGATGAGGTCTTCGCAATATGAAACAGTCAGCTCTTGAAGAGAGATGGCTACTATCTTTTCCGATGTCCATGCCGGGGGAGGGGGCCCTCCCTCCTCCCACCCTCCCCTTCTCCCCCTCCCCCGGCTTCTCTCCATCTTTCAAGCCTCAGTCCCGTTCCCTCAGTCCGGCACCCCGTCACACACACACACACACACACACACACACACACACACACACACACACACACACACCACCCCATCATCCCATTGTATTGATGAGCCGAGCCAAGTCCTTGCCCTCCTTACCCGGGGTAGGCAGAAGTTGGGGCAGTAGGGAGAACATGCACGGGAGGGGCCCCTACCTTGTTGAGGCAGAAGTGCGTTTGCAGTTATACGAACCAGATGGCTGTGTACCTGATCCGGCCTACGCAGCCCGTCCCACAAAAAGAATTCAAATTAGAAATTGCAAGCACGGCTGTGTACCTGGTCCGCCCTACCCAGCCCATCCTCCAGAGAAATCAAAACTACCGCAAGCTCAGCTTGGTAATCGGACCTGCATACCCAGCATTCTCCCCGAGAACCGAAGTTGCAACTGCAAGCACAGTTGGGTACCTGGCCCCGCCTACCCAACCCATCCCCCACAATAATTCAAATCTGAAACTGCAAGCAGAGCAGGGTGTGTGTGTGTGTGTGTGTGTGTGTGTGTGTGTGTGTGTGTGTGTGTGTGTGTGTGTGTGTGTGTATGTATGCGTGGCAGTGTGGATGAAAGACGCAGGTGATAAGGCCAAGTCAGCCATATTCTCAAAGAATTCCTTCCTTATTAATGCTTATGGGCACCCTGCTGGATCAGCCCTCAGGGCCTTTCGGGCCTAATTGCCCAAGGCGAGCGCCGTTGGATGATTTCATGTTGGCGCGCTGGGGAGCACCAAAAACATCGGAGGGAACAGTCCAGAAGGGAAGCCAGGGGCTGCGGAGGCAAGAGGGAGGTGAGCTGGCTGCTGGGCTGACCCGCGATGGAGGTCAGGTGCAGCAGCGCCCCCATCGCGGCTCTCCATACTTTCTCACTCCTTTCTTGTTTCTGACCCCCCAACTCTCCTTTCAGAGCAATATGGGAGGCCACCCCCCCCCCCCCTACGCACAGGCACATGCGCATGTGCGCAGGCACGCATAGGCACACACACACACACAGACACAGAGAGCGAGAGAGAGAGAGAGAGAGAGAGAGAGAGAGAGAGAGAGAGAGAGAGAGAGAGAGAGAGAGAGAGAGAGAGAGAGAGAGAGAGAGAGAGAGAGCGTATGTGTGTGTGTGTGTGTGTGTGTGTGTGTGTGTGTGTGTGTGTGTGTGTGTGTGTGTAGGGATAGTCGATATGCACACACATCTGTTGGAATGCTTCTACGTGTTCTCCGCAACAGACGCCAGCGGAGGGGGGAGGTGGCAGTGCGCTCAAGCATACAGAGACACACGTGCACCGTACTGTCTTTGGGCTTGAATCCTCGCATATGTCTTTGCACAAGAAACTCCATACTGTTTAATTTAAAAATGGCACATGCTTATGTTCAGGCAAGCAAAAAAAAAAAAAAAAAAAAAAAAAAAACGAGGCGGACGGACCGGTGCGGGCTGTGGCCTGACAACTTCATCTAATCGGATACAACATGGGAGTTGATGATGAAGTCTTGACCCTGGGCCTGAGAATCTTGAAAGTCTACAATTTTAAGATTGCTAAAAAGTTCAAAAGTCAAAAAGTCCCTGAAAGTCTACAATTTCAAGATTGCAAAAAGGTTTACAAGTCTAAAAGTCTAAAAAGCCCTTGAAAGTCTACAATTTATAAGATTGCTAAAAGGTTTACAAGTCTAAAAGTCCTTGAAAGTCTACAACTTTTAAGACTGCTAAAAGGTTTACAAGTCTTAAAGTTTAAAAGTCCTTGAAAGTCTACAATTTTAAGATTGCTTCTGAGGCATGTGCTTAGAAGACCGCTGACAAGTAGAGGAGGCCCCCACCTCGGAGATAGTAAGCAGGCACTCGAGGAGGATGGTGAGCAGCCAGTCCTGCAGGCGAAAGGCAGATGGAGGTGGTCCCTCGTTAGAAGCCTCCCCTGTAGGGATCCTGCGGGGCTCCAAGCGAGGCCAGCTGGCGCCAGGGCCCACCCCAGGTCCCGAGCTGGGTCGCTCCCCACTCTGAACCACTCAACCCAGCCTTCACAAATCAACACACCTGGCATGTCTGCTCCTCACACAAACCACCTTCCTTTGCACAAGGGCTGCTTTGGCTCGGCAAATCTTTTGGGGGATAGACCATGAAATAGGACATCCAGGGATATGCCCGCCAGGCATTTATTTTGGATTTTCTGGAGAGAAGATTACGTGGCATCTTACGCGCTCAGCACGCTCTCCCCCCCTTACTCTCTCCCTTCACTACCCACCTCCTCAACCCCAAAACACACACGCAAACACACACACACACACACACACACTCACACACACAACCAAACAAAACATGCACACGCACATATTTCTTCCTTGGTTTCGCCCTTAGGCCTTCTACCCTGAACAATCCCTTGCCGCTGTTTGCCTCCCGCGGGGGGGGGGGGGGGAGTGCCTCTCCTTCTGCCCCTCCCCCTCTCTCTCCCCCCCCTCTCTCCCCCCCCCTCTCTCTCTCTCTCTCTCTCTCTCACACACACACACACACACACACACACACACACACACACACGAGCGCGCACTCTCACCCACATGAACTGAAAACTAGAGAAGTTACAAGCAGTAGACAGGGGTCAGGGCCGGGTTCTGGCTGTCTTCAAGACATGCTGATGCCAAAAACCATTAGGAGCCCTCCAGAAGCTGATAAGATGATGGCGGGCCCTGTCGCCCCCCTCCCCCTAAATTAACCCAGCCACCCACCCACCCACCCACCCACACCCACACCCACACACACACACACACACACACACACACACACACACACACACACACACACACACACACACACATGCACACACGCGCGCGCGCACACACACACGCACACACAGACACAGACACAGACACAGACACACACACACACACACACACACACACACACAGAGGAAAAGAAAGGAAACAAATTGGGGGAAAAACGACAAAAGCAAAAAGAGAAGACCACAGAGACTGCGGAAACACTGGGCACCCGACTTGAACCGGGGGCGACTCCATGCAAGCGAACCCAGGGCTCCAACCCCACCATCGGCGTCTGTTTCAACAAGCTGTTTTTTTTCTTGATTAAGGACAGCAGTCAATGTGACCAGCACACCGGACTGGGGATAAACAAGGAAGGTTTCAAAAAGTGCACAACAGTGGACCTCTGCTGTGCCGGGGGATTGAACCCCCGTCCACACGACCCAGAGTTGGGGGTTCTAACCAATCGACAAACAGTACCAAGGTACATATACAATTAATCGCCCGGTTATGTATCCGAGCCGGACCGGGATGAGCAGGCCCGATCCGCTCCGCACTACCAGCCACTGCGTCAATCCCCAACCATAACGGAATCCAAAAAGGGCAGCAGGCACGCACACCCCCTTATCACAGCAGCAAGCCTGGAGGTCACCAGCAGTGCTGAAAGAAACGCACTTGAAAAGAGCTTCGTTGATAAATCAGCACTTTCCAAGCGCCCCCCCCCCCCCCCCCGGGGGGGCCCACATCTTCCTTACCTCTCTTCCACCCCCCAGTGCCCCCCTCTGCAACCCCCCCCCCCGGGTGACTGCAGTCGCCCCCCCCCCCCCCCCGGGTACAAGTAAGCACCACTTGCTTCGGCCTCCAAACACTCAAACCCACCTTGAAAGGACAGAAGCAGAGAGATTAGGTGAGGAAGTACTGGACTGGGCGTATTAGACTTATCTTGCTGTTGAGGATGGTGAGCACTGAATTTTGCAAAGGTAGGCAGGGAGGCAATTGGCATACCAAGGGTTGATCGGACGAGACCAGCAGCTGGCTATGCAGTGAGAGGTTGAAAATAATATCAAATGCCCGCGCACGAACTTCTGCTCGCTCATTTGATAATGCACTGTACCCACACAGGTCCAATCAAGCAAAGGACTTGCACAATTTGTATGGATCTCGCGGATTGGAAACAGATACGCGTTCCAAAGTATCAGGCCTCCAGCTTGCTCTGAGAGAGTGCAGAAAAGACAGGTGAAGGACGGTCACGATGTGTGTGTGTGTGTGTGTGTGTGTGTGTGTGTGTGTGTGTGTGTGTGTGTGTGTGTGTGTGTGTGTGTGTGTGCGCGTGCGCGCATGTGTTGGAGGGGGGAGAGAAAGAGAGGAAGGCGGGGCCAAAAGGAGGGGGGTGGGTAAGGCATGATTTAAGGAGGGGCCCTGTGGGGGAGGGGATGGGAAGATGGGAGCGTTTCAGTCTTTCTCATGTACCTTCACCTCCACTTTTACATCCCTCTTTTCCATAGCTTTTATTGTCTCTCCAAAGTTTTTGCCCTGGGGATGACGGGAGTGAGGAGCAGGGTGGCGGTGGAATGCAAACAGAAAGTCGAGCTCGCGTCGTGTGGCTTTAGGAAGGGGCAACACATCGCACCCCGCACCTTTAGTGTTGGCCGATATTGTACAGGCCGGGTCTTGGGCCCTTTCGCGAGAAAACATGGAGCAGATTGCAATAGGCAGGTGAGGCAAATGAGCCTTTCAAGAAGACAGAATGGAATTGCAGAAAGGAAAACAGCGGAAAAAAGGGTCCGATAAAACAAAGAAAGAATGGGAGAGGAGGCGGGAGTGAAGTCCCAAAAACCAACCCCCACCCCTGAAGGACACCCAACAAGCCACTTCACTGCAATTCTTCAAACCAAAGGGGCGGTACATTCACAAGCAGCAAGAAGCAGCAGCTAGCAGGCTTGGCGAGAATCAAGGATGGACGCGGCCCCCTGCAAGAGCTCGGTCAGCGGGGCTTGCCGGACTAAGAGAACGCACAGCAGGCAGGTTCTAGATAAAGGTAGGTGGGGGCAAGTGGCACGACCTCAGCAGGCAGGCAAAAGCTGCAAAACCGCATGGCAAAGCAGGGGCCTGGGAGCAGGAGCTCTTGCCCCGGACAAGGTTGCTTGAAGAAGCTTGTCAGCCCGTGCCAAAGAAAGCAAGACATCGAGCCGCAAGCCTCCGACACTTTTTCGGTGTCATTTCTTCGGGGCGTGGGGGGGGGGGGCAGCATTTAGACCCAAGGGTACTGGGTTCGCCAATGCACTTCTACTTCACCAGCAGCAGGAAGATGCCAGCTGCTGAGAGAGGTTTGGTGGGGGGGGGGGGGCGGAAGTTACAGGAAAGAGAGTGGAAAAATGAGGAGGTAACAGGCCGCACCCCCGGAGCATGAGGAGGAACAGCGGGCGAGACGTGTCGGGCCCCGCACGCAGCCACATGTCAATGACCAGCTTGATAAGGATGGCGGCACACATCTGCAGGTGCTGTTGTGCAGCAGAGCCCGGGCGGCTGCCATCCGCTCCCGAGAGACCGCCCATTGGGGACCCCAGAGTGAGCATAGGGGAAGACCCGCACACCGCCTCCACCACCGCTGCTACTTCCCGCTCGCTAAGCTGCAGTGCTTCCTGCTGCCAATATGGCTTCCACTGAAACAGCGGTGTCCCCCTGCCGCCTCCCCCCCCCTTCGTGTCCTCTTTAGAAAATAAAGGGTTACGTCATCGCCCTTGCACCTGCCCGCCCGCCTCCCTGACAAAAGCGTTGGGCTGCAATGGTAAATGCGTTTTTCGTACCGCACACTCCATCAAGTGAATTACTCCATCATTGGAGAAAGGGTCCAGCGCAGCAGATGTAGGACAAAATAGCGCTCTGACGTGCAAGAAGCAGGGACTCCACACTCATTACTCGGATGCCATCCCAGCAGGGTTCACCCCGGTTGCCTTGCTGAGATAACACACTCTTCACCACATGGGAAGAAGGAATATGTGGTGACCCCCATTGCACCTCCAACCTTGCAGGAGTGACACTGTGTGTATGTGTGTGTGTGTGTGTGTGTGTGTGTGTGTGTGTGTGTGTGTGTGTGTGTGTGTGTGTGTGTGTGTGTGAGAGAGAGAGAG
>MVGU01001456.1:22500-37500 GCA_002005505.1 Botryococcus braunii | reverse complement strand
TGAGCACCTTTGTGCAAATTAAGAATGATATCCGAAGCAAACAAGTGGCTGTGTATACAGCTTAGTTGGTGTTAGTCCGGCGGGAGAGATGGCATCCTGGATACAGAACCAACTAAAGGCTGCTGAGGATCTTCTTCAAGCTGTTGACAGAACAGCTCAAAAGGTTTCAAATTTGAGAGAAAGGGATGATCGCGCCAATTCTGGGTTTGACACCGGACCCTCAAGTGCTCCGAGAAGTGTGGGCGGTGCGCGATTGTGCAGGACATTGTGGTCTGACCAGTGCTGCAATACGTCGATTCGTGGTTGAAACTGCCATGGTTTTGTTTCTGCAGGGAGCAGAGTAGGCCAAGCTCCCCTTCGCACGCGGGACGGCGATTCTGAGGTAGACCGAAGTGCATGACAACCTGTGCTTTTAGCCTAGTGCCCTAATCTGTGATGTCTCTGATGGATCAAGCTCTTGCAGGTCACTGGAAGTAAGAGCGTTGGCCGAACACCTTTGAAACCTCTGCCACCTTTACCAAAGGCTGCAGACTTCAGTAGTTTGGGGTCAGAAGCTGCAACTGCAGATCCTTCCAAAGTTTCTCTCCTCACACCAACAAATGATGAAAGGACAAGCAGCAGCAGTCGTGGTCAAACAGAGATTGTAAGTCAGTCTGTATCTTTTCAACCTGCTGCACCAGAGGTTGCAAGTCCGATACAACCTCATCAGACACGTGAGCCGGAGAGGATAACGCTGGAAGGTGCTGGAGGCAAGCCTCCCACGCAGGAAAACAACTCTGTAGCAGAGCCTACTCCAGAAACGACTCTGCGTCCTCAACATGAGCATAAGCCATCGCCCGTGGATGATAAGGGGAAGGATTTGGAAAGGGTTCCATCACCTCTGCTGGCAAGTGAAGCACCCGCAATTGTGGAAAGCAGCGCAGCAGCGGTGCCAACCTCCAACGGGCAAGTGCAACCTATATTGTCCCCAACCACATCAACCCGAAGTGCAGGGGAGGTACCAGTGGTGAAGGAGACTTGGCTTTCAAAGGAAGCATCAAGTAGCCGGACCTTGTCATTGGAAGAACGCAGCGTCACGGAGGAACAGGAAGGTGTGCCATGCCTCAGCGAATTGTGGGAGCATGAGGTGTGGCAAGGATTGACCCAGGGGTATTTCGGCATTTCTACATGCACTGAGCTGGTCATGTGGTATTGGGAACTGTAAGTTTCTTGTAGCGTGAAGGGGACAGAGCAGGCTCAAAGTGTGAAACTCATGACTCGGCGGGGTTCCCTTTGACGCATCCTCATGCTAGACTTGTACATAGAGTGGGCCGTGCTGGTACAAAGTGGTGCCGACAACCAGGTCAAGGGAGCTGGAAGGGGGAGAGTTACAAGGATGGAACGGGCCAGATGATTTAAGATGGATACAAGACCTGTTAGGGATGCAAGTTTTGTCAGTTGCACATCGAAAATGATGTGTGAAAGGCTTAGGGTGAGGTTGGTGTAAAGCCTAGGTTGTCTACACTGTTGTATAGGATTTCTTCAGAGGTACAAATTGAACACCTAAAAAAACAAGGAGCAGGAGAGAACGAGTGGCATCCATGCTTCATAGAATGCTTGTAGCATCCAGACTTGTTTTATGGGCTGCGCAGCCACAAGAAGTCAAGATGCGGGAACGAGTGAGGACGATGGAGGAGGAGGTTACAAGGTCAGGGAGGCCCGCCTTGTGAAGATGGTGGACAATCTTAAGCGCCGCCTGGAGCAGTGCAGGGCCGAGAATGCCCAACTAGAAGAAATGTTGCGGCACGCAGATGCTCGCGCGTCAGGCATGCCCTGTCCAATGCTTTTAGATATCATTGGACTTGGGGTCATCCAAATTCTTGAACGCTTGCGAAACCCAACTGGCATTACGGTTCATGTTGAGTGCCGTTACTGTCTATGTCATGTTACAGGTCGGTTACCAATTACTTCTGTGTCATTCTTTTCCCTGGTGTGGCTGTGGTACTGTCATACTGCTTCTGCGCCCCTTACAGACAGTCGAGGGGCTTGGGTGGGATTGATGGAGGGCCATTGGGAAAAGGGATGCGGCAATTGGGAGACACCGCATGCTCTGTGTCTGTGTGTGTGTGTGTGTGTGTGTGTGTGTGTGTGTGTGTGTGTGTGTGTGTGTGTGTGTGTGTGTGTGTCTGTGTGTGTGTCTGTGTGTGTGTGTGTGTGTGTGTGTGGGGGGGGGGGGGTTGCGTGCGTGCGTACGTGCATGGGCACACGCGTGCGTGCGTGCGCGCGCGTGTGTGTGTGTGTGTGTGTGTGTGTGTGTGTGTGTGTGTGTGTGTGTGTGTGTGTGTGTGTGTGTGTGTGTGTGTGTGTGTGTGTGTGTGTGTGTGCTTTTTTTGGGGGGGGGGGGGGTGTGGGGGGTGTCGTTTTCCCTTGTAAGGCTCATACTGTGGAACTGGGAAGGGCGTCATGGATGGCTAAAATGAAATTTGGTAAAAGCTGCCTTTGCACACCAAAGCCTGGGGCATGGCGTTCAAGGAGTATCACATATAACTCATTGGGAAAGGCATACAACAACAGGGCTTGAAAGCTGCATTTGGGAGCACAGGAGGTGCAACAGACGTGGAGCGGTTGGAGGATGCCTTAGCCAGGGCAGATGTGGCGCGCATCTCCGCAGAGGCAGCTCTCTCCTCCGGCCTGGCTGCCAAAGAGGTGGAGCTAGAGGCAGCTCGCCGACAGATTGAATCTGCCAAAAGAGAGGCCGCCACCCTCCGTGGCCACATGGCTGCCCTTGAAGAAAACAATCAGGCCCTCATAGCGGAGCGTCAGGCCAGTTCCCTGCCTTCAAAGCTGTCATTTTTGGTTCTCTTGGGAGGAATACCCCGCTGATACGACTGCAGCATTGTTCAGAGAGACTGAGCGAGAGAGAAAGGTCGACCCTGCTCTGCTCACATGCGAGGAGGACCAGGGAGGTTTGCGCAGGATTGATATGCGGCGCATGTGTATGTCTGCAGCATTAACAGAAACACAAATGCACCCCAATGCGGTTGAATGGGGGGGGGGGGGGGAGTGAAGAAGATTATTAAGGACTTGTGGGCAACTAAGTGCAGATAGATAGGAATAGAAAAGGGGGGAGGTGATCGGGAATTGTGGAGGCTCTCATCTGGTGGCTATGCTTGATCCTCTTTGTAAGAGGTTTGGCTGAGAGAGAAGATGCAATCCCCTATCCATACGGCAGGCCTGGCACCGCTGCTACCAGTCGTATGTGAATGAAGGATTCTTGACATGGTGGAGGTAACAGGACTCATGGTCTTCCATCTAGACAGAGAAGGGGGGGGGGGCGTTCCAGGGCATGTCTAACATTTTTTGGACAAAGCAACCAAAGGACCCTTTAAAGGCAGTGTGGGAACTGGGTGTAAAAGGCCATTGCCAATGCCTTGATGGTAAAAGCTTTATTTGATGGAAAAATAAAGTGTTTAAAACAATGTTTGTGTTAGTTGCCTTGGGAATGCCAGTTAAGGTGAATGAACGTGGGGTGTGATGGTGAGCAGACAAGCGAAGGCCAAATACTTCAAGCCATGAGGGAAGAGGTATCTGCCGTAGAGGCTCGGCTTGAGGAAGAACGAGCAGCTCATGCCCGGACCAGGCATGCACTCCGTACAGTGGACCATGATCCCTTGTCTCAAATATCTGTTGGTCTTATTTTTCGGTACATCTTGTGTAAATGTGCGTGCATGTGTGCGCATGTATGTGTTTGCATCAGTTTGGATTGTGTTCATGTGTGTGAGCATCCATCTGGGAAGGGGTGTGTGTGTGTGTGTGTGTGTGTGTGTGTGTGTGTGTGTGTGTGTGTGTGTGTGTGTGTGTGTGTGTGTGTGGTGTGAGTGAGAGAGAGAGAGAGAGAGAGAGAGAGAGAGAGAGAGAGAGAGAGAGAGAGAGAGAGAGAGAGAGAGAGAGAGAGAGAGAGAGAGAGAGAGAGAGAGAGAGGAGAGAGAGAGAGAGAGAGAGGGGGGGGGAGTGGCTGGGTGTGTGTGTGTGTGTGGGGGGGGAGGGGGAGTGGGATGGGGGGCGTACGGAGGAGAGAGGCAAGGGGGATAGAAGGGAGACAGAGCCAGGGGGGGTAAAGGGAGGGATGGGAGATTAGAAAGCAGGGAGTAGATGGTTGGATGGACACGCGGACATTCTATGATTATACAACATTCGAGCGTGTTTGGCGGTTTGGGCTTTCAGGAGGGAATTCACAGCCCGGGAACAACAGATGGAAGTGGGAGTGGCGGAAAGCGCAAGTGCTTTGACAGAAATGCAGCGGAATCTCTCAGAACGCACCCGCAAATTAGATGCAGCTGAGGCCCGCGTGACAAATTTGGAGGCCAGCCTTGCTTCCCTGCAGCGTGAGAATATGACCCTTCGGGAGACAGCCAAGTGAGTCTTTTGTACTAGAGGCCTTGAAAACTTAGTTGCTACAGTTATGGCCACGGTCCTGCATGTATCCAAAGACATAATGCAGCATGATGTGTGTGTAATTCTCCACACCCACATCCCAGCCCTATAGATGGGCAAGGGCTTACGCTAGCTCATCACTCTAGGGCAAAGCCTGTGGCCTGCCTGCGTAGCCGGCATGCTTGCCATGTGCGAGCTTGTGTACGAGAGAGTGAGGCTGAGAGGGGGGGGGGAGGGAGAGAGAGAGAGAGAGAGAGAGAGAGAGAGAGAGAGAGAGAGAGAGAGAGAGAGAGAGAGAGAGGGAGGGAGGGAGGGAGGGAGGGAGGGAGGGAGGGAGGGAGGGAGGGAGGGAGGGAGGGAGGGAGGGAGGGAGGGAGGGAGGGAGGGAGGGAGGGAGGGAGGGAGGGAGGGAGGGAGCGAGCGAGCGTGCGTGCGTGCGTGCGAGTGAGGGGGGGTGGAGAGGGGAGAGAGGGGGGGAGAGGGGGCCGGGAGGAGGGGGCGGGGGTGAGAGCGAAGGTGGGGGAAGAGGGGAAAGAGGGGGGGCCGGGAGGGAGTGGAGAGAGAGGGTGGTGGGTTGAGAGCTTGTGTGAATGTATAATCCAACTAGTTTAAACTAAACTTTATAATCAACGGATAATTGTAGAAATATATAGTTCAAGAGTAAAAGGACTGTTGAGGAAAAGAAGTGCTTCATGAGAAGTGAAAGAGTGGATGGGTTGTAGGCAGCGTGGAAGTGCAGCACAGGATGGCGCAGGAGCCGTGCAAGAAGTGGCAGCCCTAAAGGCTACTTGCGATCAGTTACGAGGGGCAGCGCGCTCCTCCCAAGCTGCAGAGGCAGCTGCTCATGCAGAGGCAGCCGCGGCCCGCCGTGAAGCTGATGCCCTCCGGCAAGAACTTGCACAAGCGTCCTCCAATGCCGTCCTTGAGCAGCAGTTTAAGGAGGTGCGCTTACCTTCCTTTATGGGCCAGCCTCACAAGCCCTTCGTGTGCCAGGAGATGTATCAATGTACCTTTTCGTTTCCCCCTTCCTTTTCTTCTTTCTGTCTTCCTTTCTTGGTCTCTTTCTTCCACTGTTTCTCTTCTCCCGGCCCCCTCTCTGTTCCTGCCTGTGTGTGTGTGTGTGTGTGTGTGTGTGTGTGTGTGTGTGTGTGTGTGTGTGTGTGTGTGTGTGTGGGGGGGGGGGGGGTGGCCAGTTAAGTCAATAGTGTTGAGATGCACATGGTTAAGAGTTCACAGACGCTTTGTGCTTTAAGCGCCTTGGGACCCCTTTCATGTTGGGACCATTGGGAAGTGTGGGGGGAATTTACCTGGTCACACCAAGATGTGTTGCTTCCATATCAGAGCTGCAACCCACCCCTTCAGCTACATTGCAGCAAGATTGGGTAGATATGTTTAAAGCTTCCTGGTCCATGTGTCATTCTTAAATTCCACAGTACTGTATGTTTTTCCTTTCAGTTCACGAGTGTGGGAGGTGTGCAAACACGTGCTTATGTCGGGCTTATTGGCTATGCCACTTCGGATTCCTGAGCTTATGTGGAGTGCATGGAAGCTGCTTTGTGACAAAGCCATCATGCCGTGAATGGTTTTGAAGCCGGACTGGATTGTCGGCAGGTGACCGACCTTCTGTACCTGAAGCAAACGCAGCTGGAGAAGTTGGCTGCTGACAAGGCGGCACAACAGCTGGCTCTAGAACGGGAGCTGGCCCTTGCACGGGAAGAAGCTGAACGTGTTAAGAGGTGCATCCTGATGCCTTGTGTGCTGTCCTCGATGTTCCTCACTCGATGCTTTTGAATTGAGGAACGTCTGCTTTATTAACGCATGTGGGTTAAGCAGTGAAGTGTGGCTCGTGCCCCCACCCTCTTCGACAAGTGGAGCTGTGGTGCTGCAATTGCTGAGAACTGTGTGTGTGTGTGTGTGTGTGTGTGTGTGTGTGTGTGTGTGTGTGTGTGTGTGTGTGTGTGTGTGTGTGTGTGTGTGGGAGGGGGGTGTTTCCATGAGTGTATAATGTGTGTCTGCGTGATCGACAGTGCGTGTGTATGTGACTGAGAGAGAAGGGGGGGGGAGGGAGCGATGGGGGAGGGGGATGGAGCGAGAGCAAGAGAGGAGGGGTGGGGGGAGGGAGGGAGGGAGGAGGAGGAGAGGGAGAGGGAGGAAGTTGTGCTTTTAGCATTAAGTAGGTCCACGAATTTGGATGTGCTTGCAATTTTGCTTTGGATCTTTCTTGCAGTGACAGTTTCATTATCATCTCCTAGAGTAGGCTTCCATTCCAAGGCAGAGACATGGAGAAGCTAAAAAGGGCGTGCAAATGTCGCAGGAGAGCCAAGAATGACAGAGCGACTGCCAATTACTCTGAAGGTGATGTGGTGGTCCCTATGGAGGCGATGGGTGAGGCTTACTACCGTCTGGCCAACAACAATCGCGTGGGAGGCGCCGTAAAGGCAGCTGCTGGGTGAGGCTGTACCTTAGATACATCCTGTAGCATATGCAAAATACGTTGCTTGTGACATTTGAGGAGTTGTTATGTATTGCTCATGTGCCAAATACTGAGGTAGGTCAGGCGCCGTTGGGGGCCTCACCCTATAACACCGATGTTTTGTCATTGTAAGGTAAACCTTCCACCCATTTCTGGAGAGATGAAGTTGAAGTGAGAGTTTTTTGAGCGGTGCTTTCCTGTGAGAAGATTTCTGAAGAACTCTCAGCATCTCATCTCATAGCAATGCTGCCAAGCTCATGTTCTGGCTTGGTATGTTCCAACCCTCAAGGATCAGTGCATGTGATCTCCTCTGTGGCTCTCACGACTGACTCGCATATTTTCGTCCCCAATTGACAGAGCCTGGCGCGTGGAAATCTGTGTATTGCTAGAGGGCTCACTTGCATGTGTTTCCTTGCAGGTTCATGGATGCAAGTGCCTCCACTGCTGTACGTGTTCTCAAACAATATCCTCTGGGTCGGCTTGTTGTCTTTACGTACATCGTAGGCGTCCACCTTTTCATTTGGCTTCTCCTCAATCGCTTGCAGCATAAGGCATTTACCGTTGAAAGGGGATTGGGCTTGGATAAAATGCCGGAATGAGGGCTAAGACTCTTACACTAGGAGCGGATTTGAAAGAGAGGGGAGGACAGGCCTTTCATCATAGATATGCTTTCTTTGGGTTTCGTTATTGTTGCTACCTTTGCTTTTTGGGGGGGGGGGGGGTGTGAAGTTTCCTTTTGGGGAGGGGTGGGGGAGGGAGAGGAGAGATTGAGAGTGTAAAGATTTGCCTCTGTGAAGGCATGGAGTAGGACTACAACATTATGAAGGGAAGTAGAAAGTGAAGTTGGGTCATCAGGCGTTGTGGTTCACAGGAAAGTGCTCTGGGAGCCTAGGAGTAGAGACAGATTTTCAGTTGCGTCCGGCTGTATTGGCTTTGGAGTGAACATTCTTTGAAACTTCTAAAAATCCTGGGAAAGAAGTCGTATCACATTGAGCTGGTATATGTCTTCACACAGGCACTGTCCCTGCATGCCAGCTGGTTGACATGTCGGACCAGTGGGCAGTTTGCGCAAGACGCTCGACCCTGTGGCATTCCTGTGAAAGTATAAAAGGGGAGTGCAATGCCTATTTTTTACATTGCCACAACCCTGGAAACATAAGTGTTCGCAAGACGAGGAAACAGGGAGGTGGCGCGTCAGTTTGTCGCATAAGACCGGTCAGTTGTTTATCAAGTTGAAGGGCTAGGTTCCTCATACCGTTGCAATGGTTGGCACTATCCATCTTCCTACAAAAAGGGCTCGTGTAGCATTCATAAGGTTGGTAAGGTGTGGGCAATCGTTGGATGTCGGAGACCTTAGTGTGCAAATGTATGGAACTATTTTGATGAGATGGCTATGCATATGCGTGCATGGGAATGTACTTACAACGAGGGGCCATCGCGCTTGTTCTTCCTGTTTCTGTTATATCTCTCGTACAGGGATTCGGCGTGTAAGGCACCTCTGTATATGTAAAGCTTTTGTAGGGGAGACTACAAGTCTTTACGATTTTGAAATGATCTGCTGAGGATCAGCGCTAGAAGCTCATGCAAACAACAGCTGATCCTCGCTTTGGAGAGGGAGAGAGGATGGAGAGCAAGACTGGCCTGTATTCCTGTATACTAGACTATCCCGCTACGCAGTCTTGTGAATGGCATGTTCGGTATTGTTGGCGGACATGTTGCAACGAGGAAAAACTAGGTACCGATTTTGAACATTATTAAACTCTATTTCCCCACCTCCTCCACACTGGATGACAGCTTCAGGATACCCGACATCCCTGTTCCGGACATTGAAATGTGCCAGAGGAAAAGCCGAAGAGTTTGATTCGATTATTATTTCCCCCGGCTTATATGAAAGTTCTCTGACGACACTTGCTTTCGTGATTGTGGTGTATTGGCGTTAGTAAGTGCATTTGTGCACGTGGATGCGCCTCCCCCCTTCTCTCTCTCTCTCTCTCTCTCTCTCTCTCTCTCTCTCTCTCTCTCTCTCTCTCTCTCTCTCTCTCTCTCTCTCTCTCTCTCTCTCTCTCTCTCCTCTCCCTCTCTCCCACTCTCTCTCGCCCCCCCCTAGTGTGTGTGTGTGTGTGTGTGTGTGTGTGTGTGTGTGTGTGTGTGTGTGTGTGTGTGTGTGTGTGTGTGTGTGTGTGTGTGTGTGTGTGTATGTGTCTGTTGGCGGTTAATATTTTGCAGGAGGCTGTTAGAGGTGCTGAGAAGCAGGCCTGTTGAAAACCCTAACCACAGAAATTCCATCTAAGGAAATCAATCGCAATTGAAGCAACTTGAAGCACACAAATTTGAGCCACTGACCCCCTCTTAAATTTCCCGGGACAGTTATCCACCCTTTTCATGCATCTCCAGCCAGATCAATCCAATTTGCTCCTCCTGCATAGACATGCTTCCCAAGCATTAACAAGCAGGATACGGTGGATGGCCGCAAGGCACAGGCATTTCACCAGAGACTGAAGTCTTAAGTCTATTACAAAGCACATCAGCCTAACCAGCAACAACTAAGCAAACTAATCTAGTAACATTTACGTGCATAGACATGCTTCCCAAGCATTAACAAGCAGGATACGGTGGATGGCTGCAAGGCACAGGCATTTCACCGGAGGCTGAATTCTTAAGTCTAAAGACCTCCTTCACGAATCCCTGCTATATAGCTAGAGAGAGTTCCACACTGATCCCTCTCGTCAATGCAAATAAACACTACATGCACATGTGGGACCTAGACACCTATAGTCCCGTCAGTACCTATGCTCTGGGTACCGAGCATTAGATTCGGCCCCAAGCCTCGATGCAAAGAATTGACCAACACGTCAAGCTTCGGACGGGTTCACCGACTCGGTCAGATCAACTCACGATCGACATGAGGTTCGAAGGCAAGTAATATCCGTAGCGGACTTAGAAGGTGCTCTAAACAGTTCGGAGACAACACCGCTTGAATTCACTTGCTCGGATCAGTCTTTGAATACCATAGTAAGCACATAGAACATCGAGTGTCCTAATCAGTCTATAGGCACACCCCCAACTGTACACTGACCTTCTACTAAAAGCCAAACAAGTGACAAATAGCCCCTTAAACTGAGCCAGTCACGTCACTTCACAAATACATACACAAACACGGTGGGAATTCTCAACTTGGAAATTCTCCACTCAGCCATATGGGGGTTCATTTCCCAACACCCCCCCCCCCCCCCCCCAAAAAAAAAAAGCAAGAAGGCAAGACACGCTCCCCCCCCCTCCCCCCAACAACCCCGACCCCAAATAAAACCCAAAGCAACCAAGCATCCCCAATTATTGTTGCCTTAGGAAAATTCATCTCTTGGCCATGATTGTTTCTCGAGGGGTCGGCTATGTGAAACAGGTCGTGTTCTTTGAAGGGCATAGAGACTGATATATTCACTTCTCTTTAATAGTTATTAGAAGTCAGAGTGAAGCCTATCCTTCTCTTTCTATAGAATTCATCTGAGGTAACCGGGACATTTTGGACCCCTGCCCACCCCCCCCCCCCCTCCCCCCCCAAATCTTGAATCTTCGCCGGTATTACCGATCTCTTTTCTATTGACCTACGCTCCGCTGGCCGAGGTTCTAAGCTGTCCCAGGTGAAAGAGCTCAATGCTTAAGGCCCAAGTAAAACTTACAAAGTAGACATTGCATGCTAGCGCTTTCGTAATTGCCCTCCGACTAAAGGGAGCCGGGACAGCCACTAATTACTTGGGTGTTAAGGGACGAATTGCGAGATGCCGGTGTCAAGGATGCTATTTCACGGTCAGAAAAAGCACTAATTGTTTAATTTAAATGCATTGAGTTGCTTTTGCTCATGTTCGTGTGAATTTCCATACAATGAGCGACGATCCTGAGTTGGCCGGTGCGAATGAACATTCCAGCAAGGATCAAACGACAGTGAAGAACCTTGTGAGATCAGCGAAAGCATCGTTGGAGCTTCAACGTAAATCCTTGAAAGAGGCTTTAGATATTGTCGAGGGTACGTCTCCCAAATTAAACTAAAGTCAGACCGTTGTCCGGAAGTTTAAGAACGATGGAAGCGAACTTAGCAGGAAGAACCAATATCTTAAGCTGAGTTGAGTTGTAATAAATGACGCGGGTGGAGAGGGAGACAGGGCTGGGTCCGTTTCCGTGCTACCTCCGAGTCAGTTCTGTTTCACATGCTGAGCTATCTCATACTATGAAGACCCGAGGAATATATCACCTCCATATACCTATAAGGTGTCTTTGTGTTTGTTGATGTATGTTGATGATGCGATGAAACTTTCATTCATTCATTCATGTGGGTCCTTAAGACTCCACAAAGTTTGACACACCAGCACACTCCAAACACTTTCAGGTATGAAAATGAGTACCGATGGCTTGTTTGATGGTGGACTGCGTGCATTGGTGGACTGTGCGCAATGGTGGGCTGTGCGCAATGGTGGACTGTGTGTAACGGTGGACTGTGTGCAATGGTGGGCTGTGCGCAATGGTGGACTGTGTGTGATGGTGAGGTGTGTGTGATGGTGGACTGTGTGCAATGGTGGACTGTGTGTGGTCCCAGGCAGCACCCGCTGCGGGAGCAGTCCCCCTGGCAACTAGTGTTCCCACTTGGGGAGCGGGGGGGGGGGGGGGGTGCTCATGCAAGTTTAGTCATAGAGTTTGGTCACCGAGTTGGACTGTCCCTGTGATGCAAAGCTCAAGCCCACCTGCTGGCCTACAAACAGCTGTGATGCACGTACAGAATGTCCCAAAACTTGTACAGCGACTGTCTGGAAGAGCGGGATCTGCGGTCACGCGTATGCACGGGTGGCACGGGGCTGAGCAGGGAAGATACAGCTGCTGCATGACCTGGAAAAGCAGCCCGTTGAAGACAAGCGCCGGCAGCTCTTCAATGCCTGGGACCTGGATGGTGATGGCTTTGTGGATTTCTCAGAGATGGCTGTGGGGTTGCACAAGATCCAGCCGGAGGCCATGCTGGGGGGCGCTGCAGACGCTGCCATCGGCAGCATCCTCCGCTTTGACACAGACAACAACCAGAGGTGCAGCCTTTGCTCCTGCCTGTGTTCTTGCAACTCGACTGCACGTGCATGCCGCCGCCACTGGTGAAGACTCTGTGGAAAGGGGAGGGGGGAAAGGAGGAGGTGGAGGAAGGAAGGAGACGAGGGGGAAGGGGAAGAAGGAGGAGGAGGAAGAGGAAGGAAGGAGATGAGGGGGAAGGGGGAGAAGGAGGAGGATGGAGATGAGGAGGGACGAGGGGGAGGACGAGAAGGAGGTGGAAGAAGATGATTGGGAAGGAGAGGAGGAGGAGGAGGAGGAGGAAAGGAGGAGAGAAGTAGGAGAAAAGCAGCTTTTGTAGCATAAGAAGATCAGGGGAAGCGTTGTGGAGAAGCCTGGCACAAGGTGTACATGGGAGAGAAACATTGGGGGATGCAGATGAGCGGCTGGAGAGAGAGTCAGCCCCCTATCTTTGTTTTTCAGTGTGTATCTCTGACTTCTGCATTCATCAAGCGGGGAGGGGGATGAGAAGTGGACAAGGGAGATCGAGGATGTTGAAACAAATTCAAAGGCATTTGTGCATGCATGATCAGCAGACCCCGCGGCGACCTAGATTAATGGTTCATACAGAAAGTGGTCCTCCCTGTCTTGAATGTCCGTGTGCATGTGTGTGATTACACATATGTTTGTGTGTGTATGAGATGCGGCGAGGGATGGTGCGTGGAATGATGCTCGTTCGTGTGTGTGTGTGTGTGTGTGTGTGTGTGTGTGTGTGTGTGTGTGTGTGTGTGTGTGTGTGCCACGGGCACAAGCGCACTCGTGCGCCCGCGCGGCACGCACGCACACACGCACACACCCACACACACACACACACACACACACACACACACACACACACACACACACACACACACACACACACACACACACACACACATCAAACCCCCCCCCCAACACACACACACACACACACACACACACACACACACAGACAGACATACATACAGACACGCACACCGATGTGTGGTCTTTGTGAAGTAGAAAGGAGAGTGGGAAAGGAAGCAAGGGGGCGGGAGTTGCTTTGTTGGGGTTGCAGGCTGGACCAGGAGGAGTTTGACAAGTTCGCAGAGTCATTGGCAGAAAAGATGGGATCCAACTTCCTGGGCGTGGCCGAGCTATTGCTGTTGGCTGCCTCCGAGGCTGCAGAGCCCCGCGACCTTTCTGTCCTCAACCTCATCCAGGTGTGTCCAACTAAAAGCGACTGACATTTTCTAAAATTTCGCAATCAAGAAAGTCGCCCTTGTAGTGTTCCGGCACCAAAGATGGACGTGACAAATCTTCGCCAACTTGCGAAGTTCAACTACTCTTCCAAAATCATTCTGTTCGTGCTGTTATCTTTGGATGCAAGGGATGGTCTTGTGAGAGAAATGCTTTGACCTCTAAACGGCCCCTGCTGACCGGCCCAGCGTGAGGCAGGGGCTACAGACCTGAGAAGCTTCACCCCGCTGGAGGGAGTGGATGGAGGAGCAAGGGAGGGGAGGGGGGATGACGGGGGATAGTTAAGTGAGCATCCCTTGGACGTGTAAGGCTGCCAAACTCTGGGTCGCCTTTCCTTGCCCGATTCAGCCTCCCCACCAGGGCAGTCTCAGGAGAGGCTCCATTTTGTTTTACAATCCTCCTTCCTTCCCTCCTTATATTTATGTTAGGGTTCAGCCTGGCACAGCCCCGTCTGTCGGAGCAGTGTTTTTTTTTTGGGGGGGGGGGGGGGCGCGGTGAGCAGAGGCACCTCGGACGTCAGCCTGATCGTTGCCGAGTAACGAGCCCCCAGGGGAGGCGGTACCACAGGGTGTGCTATGAGAGAGGGGCAGTGATCAGGCTGGACGTTGAAGGGTCCGTGAGAGTGATTCCCATCAATTTCTTGTACCACTTAAGGTTTCTCTGATGATTTGAGCTGAGTAAATTGAAGCAGCTGGCCCCTTAATGCTTCGATTATGTCCCGGTATGCCCCTCTTTGTAGGCAAGCGTCAAGGGAGCTTGATGCGCTAGCCTGCCAAGGATGTATCCTTCTCATTGTATCTTTTCTTGAATGAGCAATCAGCAAGAGAGTAGTAATCCCTTGATAGTACCCCGTGTCGATCAGCAATCAGCAAGAGGAGTAGTAATCGTTCAGAGTCTTGTTTCTCAATCAGCAGTCAGTAAGAGGAGTAGATATCCTTCGTGGTCTCCCTCATCAATGAGTGAGAGGAGTCCTAATCCTTCATAATCTCCCTTGCCAATCAGCAAGCAGCAAGAGGAGTAGAAATCCTACTTAGTCTGATTCATGAAGCTGGCTGCAATACACCATGAAACTGCATACATGGTTTGGGAGCTTCTTTTTTTTTTTTTTTTTTTTTTTTTTTTTTTTTGGGGGGGGGGGGGGGGGCTCAATCACTTGAACATGGGAAGGTTCAGGTGAAGGAAGGAAAAGGGGGGGGGGGGTTGGGGGCAGCTGGAGCGGGTACATTGCAACTGCAGGCAGTCACCCATCGCTTTGATGGCGGAGGCTGGGAGGGCGGGCTGCAGGATGAAGCCGTGAAGGAAGTGAGATCGGCTCAGGAGTATGCGCTGCTTTCACAGGACCCACGAATGGAGCGCCTCTTCCGAGCCTTTGATAAGAACTCCGACGGCGCCATTGACTTCAAGGTTCGTGCATTTCCTCACACCCCGCTTCCCCAACTGTACTGCTGGAGTTTGTGTGGGCATGAGTAGCATGCACTTGTGGGGGAATTACGGTGCTGGGGGAGGTTGGGGGGGGGGGGGGGTTTGTCCCCCGGGAGAAGGCCTGCATTTTGGCGGGCAGGTTCTAAAATCTCTGCAGTGCACCTTGTAAACCGTAAGCTTGTGAGCCCGGAAGCTTGTGGGCATTAGCTAGTAAGCCTAAGCTTGTCAGCCTAAGCTTGCAAGCCTGAGCTTGTGAGCCTGAGCTTGTAAGCCTGAGCTTGTGAGCTTTAGCAAGTAAGCCTAAGCTTGTGAGCCTGAAAGCTTGTAAGCGTAAGCCAGTAAGCCTAAGCTTGTAAGCCTGAGCTTGTGAGCTTTACCCAGTAAGTCTCAGC
>MVGU01001456.1:0-17500 GCA_002005505.1 Botryococcus braunii | reverse complement strand
GCCTCTGCACAGTTGCTTGCCAAGGACGGGCCAACAGTAGAGTTACAGACACCCACGTGCATAGGGTCATTAGGTATGTTGAACTTGCACATTGTATATAACGCAGGATGACGACAGGTGCGGCTTGATCCCCACTTGCTGTGTCAATCAAGAAAGTTGAGGAAAGCAGCGGAACGACATACCGCACTTGATTGTCACTCTGGCTGAGCTCAGGTTGAAGAGGACAAGAAACGAAACCAAACAAAATGGAGAAGCTGCAAGACTGTACAGTTGCCTTGATTGCCACTTACGCTCACTTCATTTGAGGGAAGAAGAAGAAAAACAGCAGGATGACACAAACTTCCTACTTTCAGTCTCGTTGATTGCAAACTTGGCAGAGTTATCTTTGAAGGGAAAGAAGACAAGCTTTTTGGACGACACAATTATCCGTTCTTGCGATTTAGCTGTAGCCCGATCGCGAGCTCATCATGCAGGAAGCCTTTTGCCTTGCAGCTTTCAGTGGGCCAAGTTGTGTTTAGCATCCGGCAAGTGAGGCTCATATGATCATGCATGATCACGAGCTCGAGGTGTACCAAAGGACACTGCGGGCCCCACCTTCCTAACCCACTCAGCTGTTTTCAAAAATCCGTTGCCATTGGCAAGTTTTATTTGGCCATTGATGTCTCGATCGATTGATGACGGGGTGGGGAGTCCCCAGTGGGATGAAGGAAAAAGGAAGATGGGGAAGATGGGATAAGTCGTACGGTCAGCAGATTTCAAGTGATCAATTGTTCCACTTCGATCTTGTACGTTCATTGTTCCATTTCACTTTCGTGGCAGTTATGGTCGGTTATGGTCCATAGCTCTTTGACTTGCGTGCTGTCACAGGTGTGCACTGCTGTGTACAGGTGAACCGTTTTTAGATACTCATGTTGAATTCATACAACATTTGTGTGGTCGATATTTACGATTAAACTTTCTAAGAACCCGTCATTAAACTGCCTAAGAACCCAATATCATCGCGCTAAGATTCAGAACGTATGTATATACGCAGACGGTTCTAAAGAAGAATAGAAGTTGGCCTCTTATAGGGAGGTCTTGCTCAGACTGCCGCCACGTGTAGTTTTCGTTCCTTTTGCATTTGAAACATTTGGAGGTTTCGATGGTGCGGCAGAGGAGCTTGTTGAAGAGGCTCCAAGGCCTCGTTAATTAATCATGCCGCAGTCGCGCATGAATTCGCGAAGACCTAGTGTGGTTTTCTATGCATAGGAGGGTGAGTTTTACGCTCGCCCGCCCCGGGGCCCGTTGGTTAGTAAGCAACACCAGGGCCCAAAGAGGACGTTAGAATATAGGTTAACATATGTATGTAATGTAGGAACATCCCCTTGTGTGTCGTATAAGCTAATCCTTGGAAGCTTCTGGCAAACTATAGAATCCAGCATTACCGTTGACGCTTTCCGGAGGTTGAGTGAACTTAAAGGCATGTGCGGGTTTGATTGTTTCTCTTACTGATTTGGCGACATGCCAGGCATGTTTTGTCAACACGACGGGTAATGATCATGTGTATCAGTACTGTTACAGATGTGTGTTACACTAGCCAAGTTTTGAACACACTATAGCGTGTTAGAAAGAAAGGGTTCTCCGGTGGTTATGGGCCTGGCCAGGGTTTTTGGCAACTTAAGTCGAGCTCTGGCAAAGGAGAGTCAACAGACCCTTGCTGATCAGCGATCAGTCAGGACTCTGTTTTCACGGGAAGTCGTCCCTGTTACTACAGTCCAATCGGCGGCTTCATTCCAGGTCCTTCGCGTCAAAATGCACACCTGCCATTGAATGCCAAAATCCTGAGCAGCCTTGTCGATACAGGACAGATGGCGGACACCGTAGGCTTCGACACACGAGTCGAAGCAAGACCGAACAAGCCGGCGGAACAACTTCCGTACAAGCTATCACTTGGAGACCCTTAAAAGCTGTCCGGATGGCTCAATGCAGATGTTGGATTTAGAATGCAAAGACAATAAGCGTGACAGATGGTCTCCACGTGGCCTTACCGTTAAATTACAAAGACCGCGTTGTCCTCAAAGCAAGACACCTTTTACTGAAGATGGCATTAGCTAATGCCTTCTTTGAATCAACATGCTGTTGATCATCTAGACCTCCTAACGCATTATGTGTAAGGTTTAGCCTTTACGCTTTTGACATTGTTGCCAGGCACCCGAAACTGGCTGAAAGATCTTATTTGGCTCCTCCACTCCACAAGGGGGCCAGGAGACAGGACTCCAAGCCTGACAGCCTTACAGCCGCAACCGACGCAGCCTCGTACCTCTCATCGTGGCGGATGAGGGCCCTGCCAGGTTGAACCAGGCATGTGAGGACCCTGCGGATGTTGAGCTTGTGCTGGTTGGGACCCATTGAGGTACTGTAGGCCTGGGGGAGGAGGAACGTAGCTCCCCCAGTAATTTACCGCATATGGCAGTTGAGATACCCCAGGAGGGCTACCCCATGCCTGAGGTGGGCATACAGCATAGCCCGACCCAGTTGATGCCATTCCCATTTGTGGAGGCCCGTAAACCACTTGGGGGGAGGCAGGATACGCAATCATCTGGGTGGTCTGTGGTTGCATATATGGCGGAACAGGCTGACCCTGTGGAAGCATCATGTACGCTGAATGGGCCACTGGAGATGGTTGATGTTGCACCTGAGGGGGCTGTATTGAATATGGCGCCGGTAACCTGCTTGGCGTTGCGAGGGTTGGGCCCTGGGTGGATGGGCCGCTTGATGAGGGTGATGCGCTTGGGCGGACATGTTGATTTGGCTGGGCATTGCTCCGAGCCCTTCCACCCTCCCTGTTCCCACGACCAAAGGCGGCATTGTCCCCGTAATGCTGCTTCCTGGAACGATTTCCAACGGCGCCACCTGCAAACGTAAAATCGAAGATTAATGAGAGAATGCCCCTCACACGGCCCAGCCTGAGAAGCAGCTGTGTGCCTGGCAGCCAACTTGCTACCTCATCCATCCACTCTTTTTGAGCTTATGCACAGATGCTGCCTGTTAATAAAAGGTCCATGACACCCTGCTCCTGAGGCACAGCCTCGATGTCTTTCTTCAGCCATAGGGCTGAAGACAACCCTAATGCAAAGCCCGGCCTCGCCTCTTTAGCCCCAGTGGCTGTCCTGGATGTAATATTCCTATCCTATGTGTGGATCGATGCTTCCCAGGTTGTCCGAGGCCTCGCCCTCTTTCATACTAGTTTTGCGCTTCCGTTAGAAGTATTAGGTGGTGAATAACGACACCAGCAGCTAGCACTTCCAAGGGAAGCCTACCAAACTTCATGCAAAAGATCATTCTTAAGCATTGAAAATGGTACGGTCTAAGTGATGTTATGGAAGCTGCATGACAGCGTTTCCTGATCCTGATAAAACCTCAAATCTCGCCAGTGAAACAGTTTTCGTGCGTCGGCAACGTTTGCCTACTTCCTTGCACCTTCCCTACGGCATAATACGAACTTTCCAAACAATCGACGCATTCACGCATTGCCTTAGCCTTCCCTGATGTACAGAAGGCCTCGGGACTTGTTGGTTACCATCACCCATGCACCCCGGAGCAATGTTACCGCCAAAACAACACCCCACTGAATTCCAGAAAAGGTCTCAGCTGCCCACTAATCCTCCTTTCACACATGGGATAACTTGAGGCTCATTGGGCCCCTACAACAAGCGTAACCAGCATCCTCTTTGCTGCTATCCCTCAAAGCCCCGACAATTGTTTTGAAGCGCCCTCGATATTCCGCCCCATGCAGATAGTTCCCACCCACAAGCCTAGACGAGCAACGGGAATGTAATCTACGCAATAATAGGATTGAGGATCTGCAGGTCTGCCAGCATGCCCTTCACCCAATTGCTGGAACAGCATAACCCTAGCACATCAAAGGATGGCGCTGGAAATAGCTACCCCTTTGCAACGATTCCTTCTGGACATAATAACCAGAGAGGAGGAGATTTTCGAAAAAGGGAACAGCACGACCCTAGCACATCATAGGGCAAAACAGCACAAACCTAGCACATTATGGGATGAACAGCATAACGCTAACACATCATGAATCGGAACAGTACAATGCTAGCACATCATAGGACGCAACAGCACAACCCTAGGACATCATAGGACAAAACATCACAAACCTAGCACATCAAATGAGGGAACAGCACAAACCTAGCACATCATAGGACAAAACAGCACAATGCTAGCACATCATCGGACAAAACAGCACAAACCTGACACATAGTGGAACGGAAAAGGACAACCCCAGCACATCAGGGACGCAACAGCAGAACGCTAGCACATCATGAGGTCCCTGCACAATACCTGCGGGAATCCCCTGAGAGGAGAATAAGAGGCCACGTCCACCAGGACCGTCCCGCCTTTGGTTACTTCGTCCACCCCCCCTGTTCAGCCCGCCCTGCTGCGAGGCAGGTGTTCCTGGGTCCCTTTCCCGCCTAGACCGCTGGCCCCGGCCACGCTGGCCCTGCCCTCTTGCCTGCACGCCAACCTCGGGTAAGGTAGGCCCTGTGTCGGTCATTGTGATCCACCCCACTACACACTGAACTTACCCACATGTCATCCAAATACATGACACTTACCTCGTCACATACACTGAATGACCATCATGCATCCGCAAACGGAGTTGTGGCACGAGCATCAGCGAGTAGAGATTATAATAGCCAGCATGCATGCTGTGAGCACTCGGCTTATACAAGCCTGTGCATCAGATGCTGGTGCTATGTTCACCCATCAAACATCACAAGCCTACACTACGGTGGGATGGGCGATCAACAGCAGGGAAGTGTTAAATTTACAAGAGCTGGAATAATGGCAACCCTCTTTGTGGCGGTTCGACAGATACAAGACTTGATGGAGACTTGATAATTGCCTCCGTGTCGGGGCGAAAGATACAAGATGTGGACACATGACAACCATCTCTGTGTTGGTGCAAAAGATCCAAGAGCTGAAACAGCGACAACGTCTTTGGTGTCGGTGCAAAAGATACAAGAGCTGGGACAATGACAACCGTCTTTCTGTCGGTGCGAAAGACACAAGAGCTGGAACAATGACAACTGTCTTTGTGTCGGCGCGAATGATACATGAGCTGGAGCAATGACAACCGCCTCAGTGTCAGTGCAAAAGACACAAGAGCTGGAGCAACGACAACATTTTTAGTGTCAGTGCGAAAGACACCAGGGCTGGAACAATGACAACAGTCTCTGTGTCGGTGCGAAAGGCTGACCTTCCCGGTCTCTGATGCATCTTGCGTTTTTCTCTTCGAGTTATGGCGTCGCTGGAAGTCGATCTCTTCGTCGTCACTGGAGAATGGGGCGTGCTCTTCAAGCCCATCAGGTCCGACAACCTCAGCAGCATCGTACCTGCATCCCCACAGCAAGGGTCTTCATAAGGGAAATGCCTTGCAAAGCCACCCTCCCCTCCTGGGTGGGTTTCAGCCAACCCAATGCTCGGCAACTTCAGACCTTCCATTTCCTTAAAACTCTGCACGGGGAGAAAATTGGTCCCAAAATGTAGAGGTGCTGGATTGTGTGAGTGTGCATGTACAAACTAGGGAATTTGGAGTATTCCACATGTGTGCGAGCAGACATCAGGCAAGAAGGTATGAGAGGACAAAGAGAACGCTGGAGAGTTTACGTAAGAATATTGTTGGTGATTGTACCGGGCCCTGTGTCACTGTGCAAATCACTTCGCGCCCGGAAGGATTTAGCCAGGAGGGATTGGCATAATTAACGCCCCCCCCCCCCCAACACACACACACAACAAAAAACACGGCCTGCCTAGCGCCGTGCTTCAAAAGCAAGCACTACTCTCCTGCAGAATGTCGGCAAGGAACAGCCCACTTTGTGAAAGACAAGTGTGCTGGTGCTACCCTCCTTAATTTGCGCGCACCTTGATGAGGATCATTGTGGTTGATGCCTCACAAAATCTGCTTGAGTAGGTAATCTGTAAGAACCAGAGAATACAGTTCTTAATCATAGGAGCACTGTTGTGGGGATATTTGGTATCAGGGGATGAGTTCCCACTGTTGTTTTAATTTCAATGCAAAGCGGAGGGAAAAGCAGCTTACCCTTTCTCATGCAGCTCTTCACGAACAAGCTGGGTCGAATACTTCAATACACAGTAGATTTTGGTGCCGCTAGTCACTTCTAGCGGCAGAGTGGGCCCCTCCGTGTAACGAAAAATATATTTCGGGTTCGCAACAGCGCCAATGATATCGCTCAATCTTCCAAGGAGCCTGCGGTCCTCCAGGCACAAGACCGAGCCATCCGACAGCAAGCTGTGGTCATTGCCATCCTGCACACCTCTCAACAGCACCACATTCGGAACCATTAAATGTAGCTTGCATCCTTGCAGCTTTGGGATGCAAGCCTGACCTGCAGAATTGTCCGGCGGCAGAGACACAACGAAAAGGCGAGGCATCTATTGTCTGCAGGAGTACTGCTACGCACAGGGAAATTTTGCTGGTAAGTCACCGGCAATGCCCAAGGCTGGGCATTTGCAATCAAGCTAACAGGGGCACTTAAGATTGCTAGGCAAACATCTGTACATCGACAGCCATCAGCAGCATGTGGAGCACCCGCAGCTTCTTGCCTGCCAGCAGGAGGCTGCCAATGTGGACACTTGATGCGGAAGCCCCTATTGAAGAGTTCCCGAGCACAGCCAGGGGGAGCAACACACAAACAAGAAAACAAAGAGCAGGGTGTCTGGGTGTGTGTGTGTGTGTGTTTGTGTGTGTGTGTGTGTGTGTGTGTGTGTGTGTGTGTGTGTGTGTGTGTGTGTGTGTGTGGGTGTGAGTGTGTGTGTGTGTGTGTGTGTGTGTGTGTGTGTGTGTGTGTGTGTGTGTGTGTGCGTGCACGTGCGCGCGCGCCTGTGTGTGTGTGTGTGGGGGGGGGGGGTGTGCACGCACAGGGTCTAAACGTATCAGAATAGGGGGGCATGATCACCTTTGCTACCACAATCACTTTATCCACAACGCTCACTACAGTTCCAATACACCTTATATTATCATCTGGAAGCACCACAATACCATCAATAGGTTCTGGCTCAGGTAGACCGTGTGTGACATCCTCCCTGCATTCACCGCCATCCAACAGCTTGATGTGCAATGGTTGTGTGGTGCAAACACAGAGTACGGTACACTCATCTAGGCAAAAGGTGGCGTCGGGGCATCGGGGCCTGAGACTGATATATTTCACTTTTACCTTTACAGGTGGGAATGCTGTGCCTTGAATCACCAAGCTTCATGCAACTCTCTGGAGTCCAAAGAGTCTAAAGATAAAAGCTGAAGCCTACTGGAAGCTACAATTCTATCAAACTTCGTTTATTCCTACTAGCCCCTCACAGCTGCACCATGTGAAGATTGACATTTTCCCCTTGCACAATAAACCATGGCCAAACTTGCAGATGCACGTGCCACTTCAAGGGTCCATAGATTCCAGTGCCAATCTTTGTAACAAACCATATCAATGCTCTCTTTAAAGTGTCAGGTATAGCGGGACTTCAACATAACCAAAGGTCAACAATGCAACATGAAAACCAACATGGGCCTCGACAACAAAGCCTGAACTTTCGACAAACCAACAAGCTGGCATAGTGGCCTGACATTTAGGGCCAACCTTGCATCAATAAAGAGCACTCCAAACACTCATTGCAGTTGCAACTGTCTTTGGCGGCGACAAATGCATGTGGTTAGAATGTAAACACATATATGTATATGTTGTTTGTGGGTATGTGTACAACTCTGTGTGTATGTGTGTGTGCGCGCGCGTGCGTGCGTGCATGCGTGTGTGTGTGTGTGTGTGTGTGTGGGTGGTGTGTGTGTGTGTGTGTGTGTGTGTGTGTGTGTGTGTGTGTGTGTGTGTGTGTGTGTGTGTGTGTGTGTGTGTGTGTGTGTGTGTGTGTGTGTGTGTGTTTGGGTCTGTTGGCGAGGGGGGGTTTGTCTACAGGAAACACTAAGCTGAGGTAGTCCTCCGCATTAATGCTTTGTTCACAAAGGGAGCCTCACCTCAAAATAGGATCTTCACCAGGATCTGGCCAGTTCTCAAGATATTCTCTTTCCGCTTCCAGGTCTAGTTCTTGTTCACTTTCGCTCTCATCCGCACTAGAAGATTCATCACTGGAAGATGCACAGCTCGTTTCTGGTGCGGCAACGCCTTCTAGATCACATGGGACCACACGTGCAGGCGAACCACAGGGAGTTATCCTCACAACCACATTATCCTCGGCATCTGCAACATAGGCGAAAACTTACTCAACTTGCTACATCATCAAAAATACTCTTCGAATTGCTTTGGTTCCCCATCGACCTATTACCTTCTGAACGAACTTCCAGGTGCAAAGTCACAAGGGGTAGCAAACGGCCAACTCCACCAGCAGCGGCGGCTCCATCTCCTTGGTCAGCCGCCTCAGAACCCTCGGAAGCATTGGTGGATCCATCCTCACTCGATGTATCATCCTCGCTTGTGTCAGAATCATCCTCGCTTGTGTCATCGTCATCTTCATGCGCCTGTAGGACGAGTGGGCTGTTCACGCCAACTTACACATCGAGACGTCACAAATTCCGCAAACCAAGGAAAATGTAGTTCTTAAAACAATAGCACAGGAATACCTTAGATGGACTCAATTTCAAGCCCTTACACTTCCGTTCCAATCCTTCAAGGCTTTGATTGGCAGCCTCTGTTGCTATATGAAAGTCGTCATACGATCCTTCGTTTTCGTCTTCCGAGAATGACATTGCTTGCCAATTCACGCTCATGGTCCGTCAGATCCAAGAAGGATGCAGCTCAGGTTCTGTGTTTGGAAAGAAGTATGCGACTACCAAATCCTCACAGAAAGGTCCGTGACGCAAACCCGTTGAAATGAGCACCAAAGAATGGTCCTTATCCTAGCAGTGTATTTCTATGTAACACTGCATAGCTGCGAATTGAGTTTTATATAAAGAACAAAACCTCACAATACTGTTGTCCGGCCCTCAGCCGGCGAAACCAACCCAAGTCCACCACGGCCGTGCCCCACAGCAAGCGTCAACCCCAATCTAAATCTGACTTAGCGCTACAAACAATTCGGTTGCTGAAACCCACGCTGCTGGCGCTACAGACAAGTCTTGATGGGGTCAGGGAAGCTTCTGGTATAGTTTATCTGTACTACAAGAAAGTGTGCGAGTGTGGATGAGCCGGCACACGCGGACCAAAATATTTAAAGATGGTGTAATTATTTATTCAAGTGATTAATAATTGTGTTGCTGGGAGTACTGGGTGGGAGTGTTGCTGGGAGTATTCGGGGAGGCTCTCGCCCCATCTTCCCTATACTTTATAGGACAAGGGTTGCTGTACAGCCTCTGTCGGAAGATCGCTTCAAGCGATTCGCTTTACTCAGACTCTTTTTGGCTACAACAGTTGTACCACCGGGATTCCAACAAGGTCGAATTTGTTTGGTTTGTTGGCCCGAATTTCTTGCTTTCGAGTCGAGGTAGTCCCGATTGTGGCAAATTTCGGTCTGAAATGTGTTCTCGTTGGGAGTTGACAGTACGACGCACCAAACTCACGCATCCCACTGTAGAATAAAAGAGAGGCTTGCAAAGTGCAAGTTGCAGGACAACGCATTCGACTGATCTTGTCTCAGACGTCAGCATTAAAGTTTCACAGATTTTTCGGCAACGCATGGAAGCAATCTCTGGGCTTAGTAGGGTTGCTGTGTGACCAAGCATGTTTAGCTGCATTGCGCAAGCCATGTAAAGCCCGGCAGCATTCCCCTCACAGCCTGGTAATCTCACGGTCCGGTCGATTACGACAAGGTCACCATGCAATAAGTTTAACCCTATCAATATGGAATGATCAGCCTGCTCGAGTAACTTGACGAACCAGTTATTGATCTGCTCCGCTAGAGGGCACATCACTATGATGCGGCCGCCGCTGATGGCGTTTCTTGACGCGTGTTTTTAGGGCATTAGAACTGGGCCATTTGGAACCCACTACGTTTTGCAGGTGCCCTGTGTGTTTTGGTGTTTCTTGAAACCGGCTTTGTTGGCTTTTAGGCTGGGTCATTTGGAACCACTTACTTTTAGCAGGTCCCTTATGTCTTTCGTTAAAGGTGCATGGAAGGAAAGTTTCATTAATTGCGCAGGTGGACCTGGCGAGCATGGCTCAAGTTGGTGCCCCTCAGGTAGAGTTTCAAACAACAATGGGCACCTTTGTTGTTGAGTTGTATGTGGATCATGCACCAATGACATGCAAGAACTTCAAGGAACTGGCTGCCAAAGGCTATTATGATAAAACATTGGTACGCCGACCCTTTGCAGACTCATAATCCGTCTGCCACAGCTGAAGTTGCTTTATTCTCGTGGAGTGCAGTCATAGATTGATTAGCTGCTAGCAACCACAGTTGCTGGAGACGACGTTAGAGCTTGTCAGGAGTTTTGGGAATTTCACTTGGCCTGATAGGGGTGCGCAGTTTCACCGTGTGATCAAGGACTTCATGATTCAAGGCGGAGATCCAACCGGCACCGGACGGGGTGGGGAAAGCATATATGGTGGTAAATTTGAGGACGAAATCAACCGGGAGCTCCATCATACTGGTGCTGGCATCTTAAGCATGGCAAACGCAGGGCCAAACACAAATGGTTCGCAGGTACAAGCCGGGGACCTGGGTTTGCCTCAGATCAATATGGAATTGCTTTGTTCTGACAGGAACTGATTTGTTTTGTTTGGCGGCCCAGTTCTTTATAACGTTGGGCCCACAGCCGCATCTGGACGGGAAGCACTCCATTTTTGGAAGGGTCTACTCTGGAATGGGAGTCGTGAAGCGCTTAGGGAATGTGCAGACAGGTGAGTCCTTTTTAACTGTCGAGGGCCCATCTTGTGGGGGTGGCTTTGCAGAGCATTTTGTCCACGCTGCTAGTATACTTGGGGAATACTGAGCACCTGCGAAGGTTTTTTTTTTTTTTTTTTTTTTTTTTTTGCCAGGACATGTGTGAGCGTGAGGTGTGTGTTTGAGCCGATTTCATGCATGACTTGGCTTGTTCTTTGAATTAGGGTGTTGGCAGGCTTCACTGTCGTTCAGTTCTCATGTTTTGACTTCCAAGACATATTGTGTGTTAAGGAAATCCCTTGGTGCGGACGCACATTATTGACCGATAGCGATGGCAGACTTTGAAGGCTTTGCCCCTGTAGTTATGTCAGTTCTTCAGGTTGTTAAAGATCTGGCTCTTTCTGGTTGCAATATACTGAGTTGGCTTCTTGCTATGTCATGTTTGATACGGCTCTATTTTTTGAGTGAAGGTATTGGCAGATCTTGCTCCTTGAAATCTCCATGTCCTGCCCTGTGTAACATGAAGATTGCGTTGACATTGATGATCGGTGCAGATGCACATGATCGACCAACATCTGACGTGCGAATCTTGAAGGCCAGGCCGCTCTAGACATTACCTTTCAAGATCATGCTTCCTCGCGACATATGTTTGAGCATGTAAGTTCTGCACGCGCTCGATGCACGGCTAAGAAGTCTTCAAGCTGTATGTCCATGCCGCATTTGAAGTTACAGGCTAGCTCTGCCTAGCGGGGAAGGTGTGATAAAGGGTGGAGCCAGACTCGACCTGTAGGATCATGACAAGGGCCGGGTCGACATCAGGAAGACAGCACAGTTGTTAGAACTTTTATTCCACATTCGCTAGAAGATAACGCATTAATCCCTGCTGGTACATAATGGGATTGGAAACTTGAAGTTGTGCTGCTGCACAAAACTCGACATGGATCCCCAAAAATGAAGAAGGGACGGTGCATGAAATACGAGCATGCTCTGTATGACTGCTTGCATCACATAAGAAGGATGGCGCTCTTTCCAGTGTTACCTCCCTCTTTTAAAAAGGGGCTTTTCTGAACAACCACGAGTGTGTCCTACTCACCTCTGTCAAAACGGGGGGGGGGGAAAAAAAAAAAAAAAAAAAAAAAAAAAAAAACACACACTTGATAAAATCTTCTTTGTGTGCGGATCTAACATCCACAAAGTTCCAATCTAACATCCACAGAAATTCAAGCGCATAAAAACTTTTCTTTCCTTCAAGACATGTCCGTGCCTTCTTCTTTCTTTCCGAACACCATCATCGTTTAGAGTTTAGCTGCCTAGCAGCCACCCTGCCATGCTGCTTCCGTGGAGCATTTGATGAAATACTTCACTTTCTATCTAAAACTCGATGGTACAAGGGTACAATCAGTCCTGCATCACCATGTAACTCTACTTCATGGTCAAATAACTCTCAAATGGAACCCACCAATACTCAGCAACACCAGTGCCTAGTTCTTTACTATCTTTGTTCTGCAATTTTACTTCGCCCAACATAAAAAGCCTTCAAAAGCACTTCTAAGCATGGTTTTTAGGCAGGACACGGCGAGAAGCGGCCAAAAAAAATGAGCCTTGACGAGCAGTGCGGGGGAGGGGCAATAGTCCCAAATCTTGGCACTAGTTCCAACCTACACACCTACGAAACAAACTTACTTGGCCAGCTCAGAACAAGTTGAACGACAGACTGAAACTTGGTGCGGCAGAAGGGCCAAGCCCAAGCCCTTTCAGAGTCTAGTGCCTTAGTGTACAAAACTCTGACCATCAAAGTATGATTGCTTTCTCCATGTTTAGCTCCTGTGGGGCAAAGAACAACCACAAGTTCATAGATCTCATTTCCCAAAGACTGCAAAGGTTGCCAAACGCTGAAAGCAGCGATAGTAATCCACTCGATTCCAAGGGAGGATGCCAGAGGGCCCCTACCATATGGGGACAGGAACCCTACCAGCTTGCCTGGGGTGTGGTAGACACCTTCATGAATTGCCAAAACCAGCACACATGCAGTACGCCTTGCCATGCGCTGGACAGGCCACATGAGGTACAACATCAGCTGGGACAATCCACTCTGAACTTCTATGTCCTAGATCCTCATTAGGGACGGCATCTAAAGCCTCGCACAGTTCCAGCCCTCCACTATCTGCAAGTGGCTGAGTTGCAACACCACCTCTTTCCCTTACTGCCAACTGAGCAGCAGAGACATCCAACTGCTTGAACTATCCCCCCTCTCCGACCCTTTCCTTTAACCGCAAGCTTCAGATGAGTATTGTCCAAATTAATCTCTCTCTCTCTCTCTCTCTCTCTCTCTCTCTCTCTCTCTCTCTCTCTCTCTCTCTCTCTCTCTCTCTCTCTCTCTCTCTCTCTCTCTCTCTCTCTCTCTCTCTCTCTCTCTCTCTCTCTCTCTCTCTCTCTCTCTCTCTCTCTCTCTCTCTCTCTCTCTCTCTCTCTCTCTCTCTCTCTCTCTCTCTCTCTCTCTCTCTCCCTCTCCCCCCCCCCCTTCCCTCCCTCGCTCCCTCCCTCCCTCCCCCTCTCTCTCCCCTCCCCTCCCCTCCCCCCCCCCCCTCAAAAAGGGGAAAAAAGAGGGAGGCTATATACTTCTTATAGGAAAGGCCCTCCAATTCACCATGCCCCGCCTCCTACGCCTCCTCTGGCTCCCTTCCCCTTGCTCTAGCCCACCCCCCTCTGTGTGCATGTGGAATTTTTTTTGGGGGGGGGGGGGGGGGGGGGGGCTTGTGAGTGTACCACTTGGTGCGGCTCCAAGTGCCACACTACGTACACAGCCCCCTGCCCCCCCTCCCCCCACCCCCCCCCCCCCACACACATACATGCGTGCGCGCGCGCACGCACGCTCCAGAGCAAATCTCCAATCACGGAGTTAGATGGAACTATTGCACGGCAACCACCCCTGAAGGACTAAGCGCGGAGGGAAGGGCCTGCGGAGGGTTGAGGACCTGGCCTTGCCCATCAGGCTGCGTCTGCCCCGTCCTCAGCAAACCCCCTGCTGCAACGCTCATGCTCATCCCTTCCTGCCCCCCGCCTGCGCCCCGGAGACCGCATTGGGGCCTCAAGCTATCCCCTCCCGTTGGACAGCTGGAGGAGGGCTCCCCACAGTTGTAGGGGTTGCTGGACGACGGTTCCACGCTGTCGGGCGAGGCCTCGGTTAAGCTGCCGTCCGCCCCGCTGATGACCACGCTCTCTGCCGCAGTGGGCAAGCCCTGGTGCTGGCCTGCCGGTACACTTCCCGTTGAGTTCAGGAAGCGGCCCCCTGGTCCCCGTAACCTCCTCGAAGCGTGCTCATGCCGCGACTTGTGCAAGTACGGCTGCACGCCCAGCCCCTCCCACCCTCAACCCTCCATCACCCTGCCCCATCAACATCTGTCCTCCACCAACTCCAACTTGAACAACAAAAGAATTTATAATTCTTTTGTTGAACCCTCTCTCTGAAATGCCTACTGAAAACTTGGAACTTTTGGTTTCGTAGAACAGCTGGAAAAGAGGTTTTGCAAGCCCTAGGCGACTGTTTGCAAGCACTACGCGACTGTCTGCGGCTGTCCATCCAGTACCAATCCTGACTGCTGTGTCTATCCCAGTATCTGCTAGGTAACACAACAGAGCATGCTTCAAGGAAGGCTGCTTCATTCCCCCAAACCCCCCCCCCCTCTTCCCATGCTGATGGGGGAAGCACCTGCTGGAGGCATCCCTCCCTTTCCCCAAAATGTACTGGGCCGCACCAAATTCCCATCAGCAGCTCCACCACACATTGTTCATATGTGACATCATTTTATGGGCCTCTTCCCCGCCCCTGTATGTGCGTGTGTGCGTGCACACACGCACGCACACAGACGCGCGCAGACGGACACGCTCACGCACACACACCCTCCCAAAACACACACACACACACACACACACACACACACACACACGCGCGCGCGCGCGCGCGCATACATGCATATGCGCAGCTCTATGTTCTTTGCCCCGTTTCATTATAGAGTCCGGCCCACCCAAGTACAGCCCACAGATAGAAGGTTCCCCAATTCATAGAAAGAGGGGAGGGAGGGGACACACCCACACACACACACACACACACACACACACACACACACACAAACAAACACACACACACACACACACACACACACACACAGACAGAGAGAGAGAGAGAGGGCGCGCGCGCGCGTGTGTGTGTGTGTGTGTGTGTGTGTGTGTGTGTGTGTGTGTGTGAGAGAGAGAGAGAGGGCGGGGGTGTCTGCGGGGTTCCAAGCCCGATGCAATGCCCAGCAGTAACAAAAAGAGTTGATTCCCGGCTCTTGCCTCCCACCAGGACCCAACCCCAACCCCAGCAGGAAAGTTTGGATAGGGTCACAGCCGGGCATCCACCGCTCCAGATCCTCCCATCGCCGCTCGCAATGCTCGTTCATATGCCTACCTTTCTGGTCTTTATTAACTTGTTCTCCGCTTCAGCCTTTGCCCTGGATTGCCGCCGCCTCAAGATGCATGCATACTGCTTATGATTGACATACACGGGTTCCTCCTCGGCGAAATCAGAGGGCAATGGAACTCTGTGTCCCATCCCTGGTGGCAGGGTGGGGGTGCCTGCCACAGTCCCTGGAGGAAGTCCCCCTGTCGGAAATAAGAAGGGTACTTGGCTCTGCGCTCCGGACACCTGGAACATATCGCCAACCATCATCTCCTCTCCTTGACTCGCTAGTCGTGTCCCACAGGCATTGTCAATCCCGGGTTCCCTATTCACGGCATACTATGCTATGCTACTGAATCGACTCGGCAAATCCCCTGGTCTCAGTTTGCCTGGTCGAGGGAAGAGTCGACACACGGGCTCACTTGCCATACCTGTGGAATGACACCGTGCGCAAAAACAAGTGGCGGAGGCGTAGGATAATAGGGGTCATAGCCATGGAAAATCTGCAACAGAGCTCAAGGTAACATTGTCAGGTAACCTTTGAGAGCAACTGGGAACTTGGTAACCTTCTCAAACGCCATGTTCAGGGAAAGCGGGGCCCTTCATACCGGTTGGGAGAAACCATACTGACTACCAGATAACCCAGGATGATTAGATGTGCTTGGAACGGCCATCTCTGCCCCTGCAGGCGCAAGCATTGGTGTGTCAGTCAGTGAAAAAATTCAAATCTCGGTTGCTAAATTGGCCTTTATTTGTGTTCTTCAACGCACCAGTTGTGCTTGGCTGCGTAATAACAGCAGAATGCTCATGAGTTAGCTCTGCAGTGTCAAGAGGCTGTCCCTCAACGACTGAAGGGCTCTCTTCTGTCCGGCCATCGCCGGCTACCCGCCCCGTGGTTTCTGCTCTAGGTTTCAATCGCCTACCATGACTGCCTGCCCCATAAGATTTTCCAGATGTACTACTGCATGGGGACATCGGCGCTTCCATATGCGTTAGGTCCCGTGCCTCCCGCCAGAGACCACGCCGCACAGTCGCAAACCCGGATACGCAGTCCCCATCGTATACGCAGGGTCACATATTAGAAAAATGTATATTTTACACTTTGACGTGCTTATCATGTACTAGACATGCTTATTGCCTTGACATATCAAGAGCGTTAATAGGTAAACGGATAAGGCCGGATCTTTGATCCGTGAGTAAAGCCTAGGGTAGTGAATTATTTCTGTACTGCATCCACAAGGGACCCGTGGGTCCCTCGCCCCGTTTCCGCCGAAGGGCCTACGTCAAGGGTCCCGCAGGGCCAGGTGACCTTCGGGAAGAGAGGTCACGGTCAGCCACCCTCTTCACCTATTCATACTTATACCCGCCACTATGACATCTTTCATACACCCCCAGCGGATTGAGATTGGGCGTTATAGGGGGGGGGGGGACCACACATCGCAGATCCTCAGGCTTATAGGGGATGGGGGGCACTGGCGACAACTACTGTCTCTGGCCGTCACGCCGGGGGGACCGGCCCCCGGGGGGTGGGGGCCACGGTCAGCCACTCTATGTACCTACTGATACTTATAGCCACCAAAACTAGGACCTCTTTTACAGACCCCCAGGGGATTGAGTTTGGGGTTGTGGGGCCGGCCGGGGGGGGGGGGGGGGAGACCACCCCACAGTGACGGTCCTCAACACTTCATCGGAACACTAGAGAGATCAGCGCCTAGGTCTGCTGCCAATGTTAGCCACTGCTTTTCATTCTTACGGCTTATAACCACCAAAACACTCATAGCTCATGGAACGTCATGGAAGGTCTGACATGCCTACCTATAAGAGGCTAAGTCAAGGGGTCGGCGGACATACAGATTGGGGGCAAGGACCCCATGTGGCCACCGCGGGTCACCATTGTCCGCGGGCTGTACTTGGCATGCACAAACCGTGGTGGTACAAACGCAGCGGCCTTGGAGAAAATGGCCTCCTTCCCCCTCAGCACCTTTACGAACTGGACGGCCACCCTCGCTCAACGATCGTCGGCATGTCGGCAATTTGGCTCATCAGTACATATTCCACCAGTCCATTGGGAGATGCATCTCGACGAGGCATACGTCATCGAGGCAACGCCACATGTCTGGCACTACTTCTTCAACGACCTCCCTCGCCAACTGTTGGCGGAAATGCTGAAGTCGCCCTCAGCCTGTACACCCCTACTTCTGGCCAACACGCCGACACTCA
>MVGU01001455.1:107500-112332 GCA_002005505.1 Botryococcus braunii | reverse complement strand
CCTCCATGGCTTGCCTTCCTTTCTAAAGCCTCCACCCAATACAGCAATCTTCTTCCGTTAACGTTGCTAACTCCTCTGTCAAGCTCTCTCCCCATTCCCGGAGCTCCCCCATGGCTTGAAACAACCTCCTGATGTATAAGGGGGCTAGCCGTACTGCAGGGCCACACTCACTAACATGCCTGCCAACCTTGCCATGTCCCTCTTGGTACCCCCAGCTGTCCTAACCTTGCCTATTTCCTCCAAAATGAACTCTGCTTTGTCTTGGGGCACCTTGAAAGCTTGTTCCTCTAAGTCCACTATCAAGCCAAGATACTGCCCTTTCTTGGCTGGTTCTGACACACACTTGCTCCTGGACAAGCAAAAACCCAAATACGTTAACAGCAACAGCAGTGCCCTCATGCCCATCCACCCCTGTATGTGACTAGCAGCCAGGAAAATTGCATCATCCACAAACGTGGTCATCCTGAGGCCTCTCTCCCTGAGAGGAGCATACACCTGTAGCATGAACCTTGTGTAGGTTCTGCATGCAGAAGACAAACCAAATGGTAACACAGTAAACACAAAAAATTTTCCTTGAAAACTCAAACCCAGGTACTTTTGATCCTCCTTGTGCACCCTGAAATGATGGTAACCTGCTTTGAAGTCTGTGAGACACAGCCAGTCTCCTGGCCTGGCATACTGTGGCACGTCAGTCAGTTTTTCATACGTGAAACTGACATATTTATCAAACAGGTTAATATACCTAGCGTCCAGAATCAGACGCAACTTGCCCTTTCTATTTGCCACCACCCCCAGCCCACTGCACACCTGTACTTTGTCGCCTGTGACTTCCATTAATGCCCTGTGTGCAGTAAGTCTTCTAAAGACGCCTTGACAACTCTGCATGCAGCTCAACCGAATTTCTATTAGCAAACTGTACCTTCCCAGGCCTGTCTCCCTGCAGCAGCTCTCGGACCCTTTGCCCTTGCCCTGGCAGTGTGGTCTTTAGTAATTCTACCACTTGCTGTTTCCTATCTTGATACCTAGGATGTTCCGACTGTGTCTTGGAATCTGCCCCTACCCATTCCAGCTTGATCCCGTGCCTTAGCCAGTTCAGCACTTTCTGCTGTTCAGCAGTCAAAGGCGCCTGCCCTTGTGCCCACACGAAATACCTCTCCCAGGCTTTTAGCCGACTATTGGGTACCCCTGCCACAAACTCTTCGTCTTTTAAAGCCCTGTCCCACTCCTGCGCTAGTAGGCGTGGAGATCTTAGCTCAGGCCCTTCACCTGCAGACACGCCTTCCTCCTGCCACGCTCTTAACGCATGCTGCACCTCTTCCCATTCAACATCTATCTTTGGTAGGCCCCTGGCAAGCCCTGTTGCGCATCTGGCAACTTGTGGCGTTTGCCCCTGCTCACTGCCAGTCCCAGCATGCTGCCCTGCTGCTTCTGCCCAACCTGCCTCCCTCCAGCCAGGTTCTCCAACCTCACAATCTCCCATTGACACTCGCTCACCTTTTATAACCTTGGCTGGGCACTCGTAGATGCCATCCCCTGACCTCTGTGGGCAGGGGCATGCTGAAATTTGCAACCCTCTATCCCTGCAGTGGCATTACATTCTCCATCCAGCCACCAGCCCCTGCAGCAGTGTGTGGGCTCTGGCTTGGCATTGGGATAATGGGTAAGGTCGTACCCTCCTTTAAACAATTCCTTGCGTGCTCTCCCACCCGCCGGGAATCCACGGCCTCTCCCTGCCGGTGGCCTGTAGTTGGGTATGTAGCTTGGCACGGATGCGGTACGTTGAACGTTTACCGCCAGCAGTTGAGCTGCAAATTGTTCCTTCCCAGCTTCTGAGGCCAGCTTCCTTAACTGGGCGCAGTGCAGCTCCCAGTGTTCGGCGAACAAGTAGTCCAGCAAGCCAATTATCTCTCCAGCCTGCATCCCGCGCCATTCTTGTACCATATTTCTTTCCTTAGCCTTGCATCCTTGCGCCCATTGCCAACCTTCCTTATCCGTGGGAATCCGAGAGGTCTCCCCACCGACTCTCTCTCACGATCGTCCACCGTCCGGACCCCACTCGCTTGCCTCTGTGCCCACTTCCCCTACAACTAACTATGTTTTTCAAATACAATAAACCCAAGTGTCCCTCTGGTCGCAAGCAGTCATGTTTAGCGCGCCCTTCCCTTAGCCCCTAGGGGCTCCAGTCACCTGCCTTGCACCAGCCAGCCAACCTCCTCATCCCAGCCTTTGCAGCCAAGGTTTTTCTCACCCCTGCATGCTAAATGTCATTTTTTACCCTGCACCAACCGGTGTGACTTTCCCAGTTATACCCCCTCATGTGCTCCTGACCTTCCTACTGCTTGCCCTCTTAGCCCATCCAGCCTATTAACCTGCAACTCTGGCATTGCTGTTGTATCTGCACTCCCATAATTCCTAAGTGTCTGTGGACGCTTGCTACCATAGAGAAAATTGTATGAGGTTGCTTCCTTGCAGCTCTCTACTACCTGAGCTACCACCTTCTATACCGCCTGCAGATGCAACCTTTTGTCTAAGTGCGACGCCCAACGTAGAGAGTCATCCCTCCAGCCTCACCACTGGCTTCATTTAAAAATTAATCACACGGATATAAACGTGCATGAATTTGTGGAAACGTTGTTCTGGCCTGCATAGTTCTGCAACCCCCCCCCCCCCTTCTCTCTCTCTCTCTCTCTCTCTCTCTCTCTCTCTCTCTCTCTCTCTCTCTCTCTCTGCTCTTAACCTAGCAGACTTCTGAAACTTGCGCACTATCCCGTGGCTGGCTAATCACTTACCTTTTCCTTGGCTTCAAGCTTCTTCATATCTGAAAACCAGGCCTCTATCGACAAGTCTGCATATTCTCCATTGACCAGGTTCTTGCCCTGCTTGAGCTCATCTGCAGCCAGTACCAGCGCCTTCTTGTACAGGTCCGTCGCGCCCCTTTCCGTCTTCCTGTAAGCCTTACTGCAGTCCTGTCGCAGTTCTGCTGCCCTCCTGGCCAGCTCCCGCCATCTCTCTCTATTCTCGTTCTTAGTAGCTGGTGCCACTCTCTCCTCCAAGGCCTTGATTTGTCCCTGGCGCTGCCCTGCGCCCCTGGCTTACCTCAGCCTCCATTGCACTGCCATAGCAGATACCAGCACCTAGCTGGTCCCTTCTGCTATTCCTTGCCTTGTTACCATCTAACCTGCCCAACCCCTGGCACCCCTCCTCACTAGCTTTATTGAGGAGTTGGTGACTGTGATCTTCAACCACCTCTATGTGTATTTCTGTACAGCGCGCCTGTTTGTAATCCAGCATAGCAGTATCACTTACCTTCACTGTACCTTATTTTTTTTTTTTTTTTTTTTGTACCTTATGTCAAGACCTTGTACTGGCTGTCTTGCTGGTTAAACGCCAGGATTTTTCAACCACGTATCAACACCTACATTCTTTATGTGGTTATGTGACTGCAAGTACATCTATGTGTGTTCAATAACCAACGTCACTGGGCCTTAAATTTGCTGTACAGTTGTGTGCTAAGCCTACCTAGTTCACAAGGGCTGCTCTGTCTTAATCAACCTCCCTGCTTCCGTTTGCCTTGCTGGTCCAATCCCATCCAGCTCCAACCTCTCTCCACGAGGATCCAGCCCCTTTGGGCACCTTACCATCCAGTTCCATCCTCTCTCCACGAGGATCCAGCCCCCTTGGGCACCTTACCATCCAGTTCCATCCCCTCTCCACGAGGATCCAGCCCCCTTGGGCACCTTATTATCCAGTTCCATCCTCTCTCCACGAGGATCCAGCCCCCTTGGGCATCTCCCGCTGCCCCTACCTGGCAGCACCGTCTTATACCTTTACCTCCAGGGTCACAGCCCACCCTTCCCAGCTCAAGTCCCCTGGCTGGTCTTTGCCCTCCAGCCCCATCCTTTCTGTAAGCTACTCCACTCCCCTTTTGGCACACGCTGCTGCCCTGCCCTCGCAGCACCGTTTTTCCTCCCCCCTCTCCAAGGGATATGCCTCCCTTACTTAGCTAACCTGGTTTACCTCTCTCTCTCAACACTCACCGCTCACGACCACTAATTCTATCCTTACTTTTGCACACTTCAGGTCCCTTGCTCCCCTGGATAGGTCTCACAGCGTTAGCATGCCACACAGGTTTAACTTCTTGCAGCTGCACAATCAATCATGCCCTTGGGCCAAAATAACACAATCCTCAGCCAACCGAAATTGCCGTGTTTAACAATAACTTACCTTGTTGGCTTGGGCCACTTTCTCTGCTTCAGTTCGAGGTTTCTTTCTGTCCTCTTCGGACTGTGACGAAGACGCACTGCTTGAGCGGCTTCTTGATCTCTTGCTTGGGCCTTCGATTTTCTCTTTGGATTTTATCTTTTTTGCTATCTTCGCTGGCGGCGAACCAAGACTTTGCCTGGCAATCTGTGCGCTGTATCCCACCCACACTGCCGGCGGTTCTATCTTCGTCACAAAAACCCGGTCTAGCCTATCGAATATTGATGGAGGAGTCAATAGTACCCTCTCAGGATCAAACTGTGCTACTGCATCTGGGTTTTTAAGCACAGCTTCAGAGTATTCGCGACCTGCGCTGACCAGACTAGTATGCACCACAACCACAGTGTGCGGAGCGTCCCCTGGGGACCGAACCGCCGTCTTACAGACTAACTTTACAAACTGGTTTTGCGTCAGAGCATCAATGTCGCCGAAATGAACCGCTGCCACCTCGTAAAGCTTATGTGGGGTTCCCTCCCTGCTTAACAGCACGCTACATAACGTCTTACTCGGCGGGGCTTGCACCCCAAGCTCGTCTGGGGCCTCTAAGTTCGCTGCCCAGGCTTCGAACTGCC
>MVGU01001455.1:97500-100000 GCA_002005505.1 Botryococcus braunii | reverse complement strand
CGGGAGCGGGGGCAGGTGGCGCGCATTCTGGCATTTGTACCGCCGTGGGTGCGGATTTATCGCATCCAGCGCGACATCCCGATGCCACTGGTGAGCAGCGGAGTGGAGGTAGGGAACCTGCGGGAGCTGGCGCTGGCGCGCATGGCCCAGCTGGGCCTCCGCTGTCGGGACGTGCGCACCCGCGAAGCGGGCATCCAGGTTTGTGGCCCGCCATCCCGCTGGCCCTGTCCCGCACAGGGTACCAGGGACTGGGGCTGTCGTTGTGGCCTGGCATCCCGCTGGCCCTGTCCCGCACAGGGTACCAGGGAATGGGGCTGTCGTTGTGGCCCGGCATCCCGCTGGCCCTGTCCCGCACACGGTACCAGGGAATGGGGCTGTCGTTGTGGCCCGGCATCCCGCTGGCCCTGTCCCGCACAGGGTACCAGGGAATGGGGCTGTCGTTGTGGCCCGGCATCCCGCTGGCCCTGTCTCGCACAGGGTACCAGGGACTGGGGCTGTCGTTGTGGCCCGGCATCCTGCTGGCCCTGTCCCGCACGGGGTACCAGGGACTGGGGCTGTTGTTGTGGGCCCCGCCTGGGACAGAGGGGGGCGGCCCCAATCCCCAAAGTGAGAAAGGACTCTTGTCGGCACCCTCTTTTTGTTGCCCCCGGGGGGGGGGGGGGAGGATGCCCGAGGTGAGAAAAGGACTGTTGGGGGGCCCCTCTCCTCCGGGGGGGGTGGGGTTGTGAGCGCCTGCGGTGAGAAAAGGACTGCTGAAGGTTCCCTCGGGAGGGAGGGGTGGGGTGGCCCGAGCTAAGGAAGGAGGAAGGAGCTGTTGTGGACTCCCCCTCCCCCCCGGGGGGGGGACGCCCAAGGTGAGAGAATGACTGTCGTGGCCCGCTTTGGGAAGACGGTTGGTTTTCATCAAGGGTGCTTGCTTTATGAATGGATTTGTGTGGCAGTGGACAAGCTGAGCGGAGGAGGACGACGATGGTGATGATGACGATGACGATGATGATGATGATGAGGATGATGATGGCGATGATGATGTCATGCGTGCACTCGTCTTGGGCGAATGCAGAGGTTGTGGTGGTGCAGGGTATCCATTACAAAGTGTTGCTAGAAGAGGTCAAGGTGGTGGTGCAGGACATCCATAAAAAAGTGGTGCCAGATGAAGTTGGGGTAGAGGTGCTGGACATCCATCACAAAGTGGTACTAGAAGAGGTCAAGGTGGTGGTGCAGGACACCCATTACAAAGTGGTGCCAGGCGAGGTTGTTGGGGTGGTGGCGCAGGACATCCATCACAAAGTGGTGCCAGAAGAGGTCGAGCTCATAAGGCGGGACTACACGGCCAACGGGGGCTGGGAGACCTTCCTCTCCTACGAAGATCCCAGCCAGGTGCCCCTCGCCCTTCTTGCCTGGAAGTAGGGCGAATAGGGGGGTAGTCTATTTGCCGTCATTGCCCCTCATCCTCCTTCCTCGTGATCTCCTGGCAGCATTTTCGAGATGCCGGATGAAAAGACGAAGAAGAGGTGCGGGGGGAAGGGGTGGGGGAGGGGGATGGAGGAGACAAAGAAGTGGAGGAGGAGGAGGAGGAGGAATGATTAGGGGAGGAGAAATGGAAAGAAGAAGAAGAAGAAGAAGCAGCAGAAGACGATGAAGAAGGCACGGAGGAGGAGGAGGAGGAGGAGGAGAGGAAGAGGTGGAGGAGGATGTTGATAAGGGTTACTTATTTTTACTGTGGTGGGGGGGCATGATATACTTTTATGCTTTAAAATGCTTTTAGACTATGCTTTTAAAAATGAAAGATTTGGGGTGAGGGGGCTGGCTTCACATCTGCTGGTCTTGTCCCATCTGAACTTTGTCACGGAGTTTGCACCTTCTAAAAATACATGTGGGCGGCCACCCGAGGCTAGTGAGATGGGGCAGGCTCCCACAGAGACTCGGAGGTGAAAAATGTAACGTACTGCAAAGCACTGCGGTACAAAGCTTCGGCCCCCGTGGGACTCTGCTCCTATCGGACTTTGCCCCCTGTTTATTCATTCATTCATACCGTTATTCCCTAAGTTAATTATTATTTATGTAAGAGTACTTTTTTTTTGGCTGGGCTGCCCAGGCATGACACTCCTCATAAGTCTAATTAGACAGGACCTTGAAACTGACCCCCTCCCCCCCCCCCAGTGCCCGGACCCAAATCCCTGACCCAGGCCGGGAAAAAAAAAAAAATCCTCAATCTTAAGTCCCTTGAACCGCACCCAAAGCCCCTAGCACCCAAAACCTCTATTACTCAAAATCCGCATAACGCCTGAAACCCAGAAAACCCCTTTCCCTAATCCCCCGTAAGCAAAACTCAAAACCCCTAGCACCCACAAACCCTTTGTACCCAAAGCCCTAAATCCCCCTACTACCCAAAACTCAACATCCCTAGCACCCAAAACCTGTAGAGATGAGTTTCTTTTCCAAACCCTGACACGGAACCCTGGCTTCTGGAACGGGCTTTAGGGTTTAGCATGTGCTGGAG
>MVGU01001455.1:87500-90000 GCA_002005505.1 Botryococcus braunii | reverse complement strand
TCTTGGTGGTTCATATTCTCTCAAAAATCCCTCCCATGGTCCCGTGGTCTTGTGCTCGGGGCCTTACGAGATCTACAACACCCATAACATTGCAGTGTGTTGTGTAGTGCTTCAAATAATTCTGTGGGCTTACGAAGAACAGCCTCAATTAGCGCTTGATGGAGCTGCAGGTTCCCCCAAATAAGTATGACGTCCTGGGACCAGGGTTCCACCGCGGGCCGGATGACCCCTTTGAAAAGACAGTCCTCAAAGACGGAAAGCCACTGCCAGAGCTTCATGATGCACGTTTCGTGGTATACAGACCTATTTTCCGTGAGGTTTGCCCCTTCTTCAGCTAGTTCCACAGGCAAGTTGATGGGTTTGAGGCTCTGTGTCTTTCTGAAACGTGAGGAGCGTCTCCTTCATTTCGGTATAACGCTACAAAAAGGTGTATCATCTCTTACCCCTGCTCTTGGAGGACACCTGGTCTCGAGAAGCCTATTTGTCAAGAGTTGCCAGCTACAGAGAGATGCAGCTTCATGAAGATTTACAGCACGTGACCTCCACAATTGAGAAAGTGGCCAAATTCTGCTATCATGCATGACATTGATGACAAGGGATTGGGTGAATAGATCATTGGCCAGCAGCCGCAAGTAAGCACCCTAGCTGAACAAGAAGGTGTGGAGTGGGCACACGAGGCGCCTGTGTACCTGCCCGACTCAAATGAGATGTTCTGCTGTTCCAACAGGTATGTATGAGCATTGTTCTGGTCTCAATTAATGAGATGTTCTGCTGCTCCAACAGGTATGCACGGCATTGTTCGGGTCTCAATAAATGAGATGTTCTGCTGCTCCAACAGGTATGCAAGAGCATAATTCTGGTCTCAGCTGTCTTTTAGAATAGACCCATTGCATTGAAGAACCTCAGCTCATAGCCCTCAGCTGGTCCAACAGGTATGGGCAAGAGCATAGTTCTGGTCTTAACTGTCCATTAGAGGAAACCTTTTGAATTAAAAAGCCCTCCGCTAATAGCTCTCAGCAGATAAGATGCAGCGATTGACAAAGACCTACAGAAGGATGCTGGTCAAGCATTTGGATCTAGAAAATTTACAGAAGTAGCACCTCGTCTGTTTCGATTCAATCAAAGTCTGGACTTGTCGATTTTAGAACAGGGACCTAGCTGTGAGTATTGAACATTCCAGCTAAGCTGTTGGCGAAATTAGCATGGCCATTGTCTTGCACATCCTTTCTCTGTCAGATGGTTGTAAGTAGTTCCTGAAGCAGGTCTGGCAAGTGCATGCAAGCATTGTCAAGCACAGGTTCCAAAATGCTTGCCTGCATTAATTGAGGTCTACGTTGCCTGGCTCATATTAATTTCATTGCTCTGTGTGCAACTCCCACACTATTCACAATCGGTTCATTAAAGTTTGTTGAGTGAAGCATGGCCAGCTCACACATTGCAGCATGGTCCACTCATACATTCCAGCATGGTTCACCCACACTCAATAGCATGGTCCAGCTCATATCTCTTCAGGATGTTCCAGCTCATATTTTCTAGCATGTTCCAGCTCATACATGGCAACATGGTCCAGCTCATGTCTCTTTAGCTGTTCCAGATCGTACTTTGTAGCATGTTCCAGCTCATACTTCTTAGCAAATATTTGTCAGCGTACGGTCAGTATTTATGGAGGCTGCGGCACTTTGTGACGTAAAAATCCCAAATTTCCTCATCCCAAATTTCCTCATCAGAGCCCAGCTGGCTTGCGAAACCTTTTTGGGTGTACCAGCGCACTGAGAAGCCTGACACGGGCAAAGATTGTTTCCACTGAGCACTGGGGCTTGCTATGCGTGCCTGGTCCCTGCCATGTTTCCTGGGTTTTGCTAGTTTTTGCCAAGCTTGCTTAGTCTTGCTATGTTGGCTAAGCTCTGCTGTGCGCTTAGGCTAGAGGAAGGCGAGGGGCGCTTGAGAGTGGACCTTTGGCTGGTAGATTTGGAGACGGGACAGTACCGCAAAGTCGATCCACGAATCAGCATTCCCATGGTCACGGGGGCCACGCTCCTTCATCCTAGCCACCCCACTCACCCCAACTGGCTGCTACTGTGTGCGCAGGTTCGGCCTGTGGTCATGTACTGCCTGTTGTCATGTGCGGCGTGCATTATCACCTTGATGTTTTGAGGGCACTCTTGCATCACTACCTCGATGATTTCAGGGTTTGCTTGCGTTATCGCCTCCATGTTTTGGGGATCTGCTTGCCATATCACCTCAAGGTTTTTGGGCGTCTGCTTGCGTTACCGCCTCAATGATTTCAGGTCTGCTGCGTTATCACCTCGATTTCATGGAGATCTGCTTGCATTACCACCTTGATGATTTCAGGGTCTCCTTGCGTTATCACCTCGATGTCCTGGGGTCCGCTGCGTTATCACCTCGATGATTTCAGGGTCTCCCGCCCCACTTGCATGGTCACCTCGATGTTTTGGGAGTCCGCTTGAATTACCATCTCGTTGGTTTTGGGGGGCCTTCC
>MVGU01001455.1:67500-85000 GCA_002005505.1 Botryococcus braunii | reverse complement strand
GTGGGCTGAGAACGCAGGGTGGTTGCTGACGGATTCAAGAAGCCTAATGGAGTGGCCTTGTCGCCCGATGGGAAGGTGTTGTACGTGTCAGACACAGGGCGACAAACAGGGAACGGCGTGGAGGAGGACTTGCCGCACACCATCTACGCCTTCGACATTGTGAGCCCGCCAACAAATGACGCGCCCTCGAAGCCCGACAGCTTCACGTGGCTGCTGAACCGGCGGGTGTTTGCCTGCGTAGGTGCATTCCCACCTGCTGTACTACACGAATTCACATGGATGGTTATGTAATCCCCCCATCCCCTTCCCCCCTTGCTGGGTGCGTCTTCTTCTGATCAGCCTCTGGCACTCGCTCTTCAAAAGTGCAATTTTGCAATCCACGGCTGGAAGGTCCTCTTGCCAGAGGTACACGTGTAACTCTGGCTGGAGGACCTTCCAGCCGTGGTTCGCTTCGTATAATGAGTCTGGAGATCTCACGCTTCACTCCTTTCTCATGGTTACTGTGAGAGCTGGTTCACCTCATCAGCCTGTAGTAGCTGGACTGTGTGTGTGTGTGTGTGTGTGTGTGTGTGTGTGTGTGTGTGTGTGTGTGTGTGTGTGCGTGCGTGCGTGCGTGCGTGCATGCGTGCGTGCGTGCGCGTGCGCGTGTGTGCGTGTGCGTGTGCGTGTGCGTGCGCGCGTGCATGCTGCATCTTCTGCTACACGAGTGGGATTAACAAGACTTGCCCAATGATTCAACGACCCGAATCCGGGTGGTTCAAGCTACAAGTCACACCCGGGGAGCAGCCAGCTGGCGACCCACAGCGGCGGCAATAATGAAACTGACCCGACGCATGTCAAAAGATCCCTCCACATCTTCCTGTGCACAGCTTCGCTTCGTTCAGAAGCCCCTGGAGTCTCGTCATCAAGGCCAGCGCATCAGCACCCATTGAAATGTTAAGGCTTGGAAGGCCACGGGCGGTTGTTGACGCGCCAGCAAGACAGCATAGCGGGTTTGCTTGTCGTGGGCAACACGCTCGGCGTTTCCACCCGGCATGAAATTGAACCAACGCATGATGCATCTTTTTTCCTCCTGCGTCTTAACAAATTTAAGAAGAATAAGTGTGGCGCTTCTAACTAGAGGCTTGTAGACGCCCACCAAGAGCTTATGGCAGGCCCTGCAAGTTTCTTTGGTTCGGAGCCCTGACCACTGCTAGAAACCTCTAGCAATGCATTTTCTAGACATGAATTTTGTTTGAGAGACAGGCTACAGTGGGAACCCCCTGTAGACAAGTCGCATCCCTTACCCCCTTCCCTTCCCTAATCCTTTACTCATAGAATCCTTAACAACAGTCGGAGCAAATTCACAGAATGAGGCGCCCACTGCTGCCTCGGTGTGTAGATGCATAAACTTACCCATCATGCCTCAACTTGGCTGTCACGTGACCCATCATGCCTCATCTTGTACACTACGTCACTACGTGCCTATCATGCCCCAACTTGTTGTGACGTGGCACATCGTGCCTATTCTGTAGGGACGTGGCCCATCACGCCTCAACTTGCAGTGACGTGGGCCATCATGCCTCCACCTGGTGACGTGGGCTATCACTGCTTCTAAAGTTGGTGACGTGATAGTGAAGTGGCTTGAGCCTTGTCGACTTTTCCTTTTTTTTGGGGGGGGGGGGGGGGACAGGTGTTGGGGTGCCGGACGGACTCAAGGTGCATTCAGGCACAGGCTGCGTGTTTGCTGGAACAGGCAGCGGCGTGTCCGTGTACGATGAAGCTGGAGAGCTGTGCGGAGAGATTGTAGTGGAAGGAGGAGTGGCCAACCTGGTCTTCGCAGGGGACAACACGCTCCTCCTCTTGCACGAAACCGACATAATCAAAGTGGAGTTCAATGGCAGGTAATGTGTGAAGTCCACCGTGTCCAATTAGCTAGGGACAGCGCTGCAGCCGATGCTAATTGTACAGCCCAGGGCGCTGAGACAGAATGCAACAGTTACTTTTAGGAAAAGCGCTGGAAATAGATACCACTTCGCAACGATTTCCTTCTGGCCGGAAGGACATCATAGTATATCCATGGATATAGTAAACATATAGTTTTCTTCCCACTGTAGTGTTCGGCCCGGTACCCCTTGCGACAGGCACCCAAACTTATATTCCAGGGTTTAGCGAGCATGTCGGGCTATTTGAAGCTCCTTCGGCTATCTATCCTGGTCAATATTGTTGCAAACATCAATATTTGAAGCTCCTTTCGCTCTCTATCCTGGTCAACATTAATGCACGGGGACAAGCCCCCCCCCCCCCCACCCCTCCCCCGCGGGAGCTCATGCTGAGTATCGGGGTCAGCGCCATGACTTGTAAACCCCACTGTTTTAGAGCACTGGACCGGCCAGTAGTCACGTCCGTGTGACAATGTGCATTGAATTTCTCCGCACAATAGTAGAATGCATCACCCACATGTACATGGAGTACGTTTTTCTGTATTCCTTGCCCTTTCAACTTTCTGACCGGTACCGCGCTTTTCAACAAAGAGTGGGCTTACCTAACTAGTCCTAGCTAGGTATAGTATCTTACTGCTGTACTACTATGGTATCTTTTGCGGTACTACTACAGTATCTAAATGTTGCACTTGTACTACATTATCTTGCTGTACTTCTACAACAGTATCTTACTGCTGTACTTGTAAACCTCGTCATTCGGACCTGCTTGCAAGAGGTTTCAAAGGGGTGGCTCCTCCATGGCATGGCCCATATGGGCAATTAATTTACATCTCCTGGGAGCAGCCGCCTCCTGCGTGTGTGTGTGTGTGTGTGTGTGTGTGTGTGTGTGTGTGTGTGTGTGTGTGTGTGTGTGTGTGTGTGTGTGTGTGTGTGTGTGTGGGGGGGATGGGGGGGGGTCCCGCGCGTGGAACGTGGGACGTGTCGGCTTGGAGGGGAAGGAGGGGTGGGGTGTGGTGGCGTGGGGTGACGTGGGGGGTTGTGAGTGCTCGGGAAGGAAGGCGAGATGGGAGGGGAGAAGCAAAAGGATGTAGATGGAAATTCGTTACATTAAGGGGGTTGGGAAAGTTCTGAGATGGATGTGCACTTGAGTCTGCAAACGCTCTCGATTGCTGCTGTTCTCCAATTTGGCAACACAGCTTCCCTGGGGTACTCGGTGCTCGAATGTAAGTCAGCTCCTGGTAGCATAATTAATGTAAAGAGTGAAGCCTACCCTAATTGCACACCATGGCCATAAGTTTGGCAAGCGGGTATGCGAAATCTAGGGGCCAGAGACGAAAGGTGATATATCTATATAGTGAAAATGATTTGACTACACAAAAGAGACCACATCATGTTTATCACTATATGTCTGAGGATGGTATTGTATTTCTGATGATGCTGCACATGTCCAGGTTTGCGGGGAAAACAGACTTCAAGGTGGAAGGCGATAGGGAACAACCGCGAAAGATTCCTCTAACATGTGGAGCCGTCCCTAAGTCTGGCGGGGCGAGAATCGCTCAGAGTCTGACGCACACCCTTGTGAGGCATCCAACTTATGTTCATCGCCAGCGCTCTGCACGTACTCACGTCCAGCCCCACTGCAACCGCAGGCCATGGCTGTTGAAACATTTTAGGCAATCGGCTCTTTCATTGCATCCATAGCGCCTTATTTGATTGGACATATAATACAAACCGACCATTTAAAAAGGTTTTGAATGCCGGCGTGGGATGATCTCCTTACGAGGTCTTGCAAGGCCCGTGTTCCTCCTGGAGAAGGGAGGGAGCTGGATGATGATGAGCATCACCCCGTTATTGCAGTTCTTCTCGTAACGCCACCGAATCGGCAAATGTTGGAACCATACAGCTAAGGAAAAGCGTCGCTGTAACGGATAATATGATCCCCATATGGGGATCATGCATGACTCCCCACCTGAATTCAGCAGGCACGTGTTGCTTGGAGGCATCATCCCCTGTATGACTTCAGAGTAAATGTATGCTGATCTTGTGTCCATATATATGGTGGGAATGTATGCGTAAATGAATGTATGTGTAATGAAAGTATGAGTAAATGTATGCTGATCTCGTTTCCATATATGCATGGAACCCTCCACATGGGAGTCGGTTCCTTCGTTTATGTTATACCTAGTACGTAGTTTTCGTACTATTTATAGGCTTCATAAAGTTAAGCTTGCGAGTGTATGTACGCACTCGTTATAGTAAAGGTTTTGGGTCATCACAGGTTTTAAAAATTTGGGAATTCATAAATTGCAGGTCCCTAATGCTTGGTTGTCTTTTAAAGTGGCAGTGCAGCTTAAGAAGACACCAAAGCTGATTTACACCAAACCTAACTTGTCCAGCATTTCCAATTGTTCACGCAAAGCACACTTGATATATATTATTAATATAATTGCTTTGGCCGTGGAAATGTGTCATATGACCGGTCCAACTTAGTAGTGGATTCTCTCAAGTTGCCCTATCAATAAAGTGTTGAAGCGCAAAAGCTGGTGCAAAGTGGGCGAAACCCGACTTGTACTTCACATCTGTACTTGAGACTTTCGAGGTTTTCCACAAGTTTATCGTTGAGAAGGGTGGCATACAAGTGCACAACCGGTTCCGGTACAGCTATGGGGCGATAGTTTTGTTGTATCTGAAACATTCTGTCAACTATCCTTCAAAACGGGAGTTACTTTTAAGACATTGTGCCCCATGGAATGCTAGCAGAGAAGAACATACCCATTCAACACACCTAATAACGTGGGTGCAAGGAGATGTGCACCTCATGTACCTTCTGACTCCAAGGGCCTTTGAGCCTTTTAAAAGGCTGCTTTAAGTTTGAAGCAGCTCTGCGCGGTATCCTGTGAACCCATAGTCCTCCCATCTTTCAATTTCATCCAGCCTGGTTCTACCTCCACAATTGTAAATGGATGGTCGGAGATTTCCCCCCTATCAATCGGGCATCACCGGCGGGTATGTTACTGGTGACAATGTGGCCGAGACCATGAAACTACGGGATGATCTAAAGCCCACTAAGTTCGTCATTAATGTGTCCCGTGCACCATGTGATAGTAGTGGGATGGGTAATCCTGCAGGTGATGCCCGGAACAACTGGGCAAAATCGACGGAGGTTGACATGAAACATATTCATCCTTTCTTGTAACTAGGCCAATAACCAGGCACGTTTTTGAGGACGCACATTTGCGTGGTATTTGCGTTCCGGTAGCCGCACCTCTTCAAATTGATATTCATATTAATAAGAGAGTGGAGGGGAGCAGGTCGGCAATATTGCCGACCTGCTCTCCTCCACTCTCTATTGTAACCCTTGACATTCTTCATAAAAGACGGGCTTTCGAAATCTATTTAAGCTTACGCTGTACGCGCAGTGGCACTCCTGCCTCAATAGCAGCATTCACCACCATTTGTGATAAACCATCTAATGCTTGTGCCACATTGCCTTCATTGAACCATTTGAATGCATTCATTCAACCCTGTGTTTTGCTCGTTCTAAACTTTCAACCCATGGAATTCTAAACGCCCTTTGCCAATTAATGGAGGGAATAAGCCTCCCGGAGTGCCCATCTTGGTGTACATGAGTGGGACTGGACATTGCTAGAGATAACTTTAAAGTTACAAACTTGTAACTATTGGGAAGTGGTCAGATCCCCTCACCTATTGGGAATTTGGATTGCACGGAGTGACAGCTCGGCCATTCTTTAGTTGCCATCATGTGCCACGGATGTCCCAGAGTCCTGCCTGCTTCCTTTAGAATCTGGTTGCATTGCTTAATGCGTATCAATCATTGCACTGTGGCACTTGTACTCAATGGTAGAAGCAAGTGAGGCGCTTCCCGCTGATGTTGACTTGTAGCCATATCGACTCGTCAAGGTTTCTCAGAGGTTTGACATGCGTAAACCTCATCGGCGTGCTTCCAACTACTTCTTTGTTGCCCCACAGGTCCTCACTGCCCATAAGCTTTTACAGGTTATGGACCCACCACTCAATAGAACTACGCCGATTCTGCAATCGGGGAGTGAGTGAGAGCAAGCTACGGATATTGCTATTTGTTGAGTTACGAACGTACTTGTAGGGTGCCTTGTGCTTTAGGTGATCTTTCCCATGTACAATATCAGGACACCAGAATCCCGGAGCTCACCTCCCCTGTCCCTCTGTGTGTGTGTGTGTGTGTGTGTGTGTGTGTGTGTGTGTGTGTGTGTGTGTGTGTGTGTGTGTGTGTGTGTGTGTGTGTGTGTGTGTGTGTGCCCACGTGGCCCACATGCGTGCACTGCATGCATTACGACAGAAAGCACGGGGATGGTGAGTGACATGCAACTCCCACAACCTTTCAAACCCCCGGTAACAATGATTTTGAGATTCAGTGAAATGTCTTTGCAGATGATTTTCAGCTCAGCGTCCTCAGGCTGCCTTCTAGGGCTGTGCTACAGCATACTGCATATTAATTTAATGCACAGGACGTAAACCAGGTCAACAAGCGCCTCCCGTGTCTTTCAAATTGTATCCCCCCACCCTGTGGCCACAACTACTCAAGCTCATCGGTAATGACAATGTTGCAGTACAAGCTTACAATTCGCCACAAACCTCTACCAGCGACAATTATTGGCATTGCCATTATCATGGTATGTCATCATCACTATTTAGTGTATCGTTATTGGTCGTGTCCCAAAGTTCAGTATCCTTACCATAGCCCACCAAGAATTCTCAAAAACTATAGCACCTACTGCCCGATGACGTAGTGGCTTTGCACTTGCTCATAACAAACCTGAAGTCAAAATCAAAATCCCAGAATCAAAATCCAATGAAACACTGCTCCAGTCTAAATTAAATCAGTGAATGATGAGAAATTAACTTTTGCTTGCACGTGGACGCCAGGATGCGCCGATGCAGACAGATGACTACGAACTGGCCAGCACATAACATCTCGGGACCGTTCACGGTGCCGCAAGTGCCTGAGCCAAAACAAAGAAGAAAAGAGGGGAAAAAAAAGAAAAAACACGCGCAAACACACACACACACACACACGCACACACACACACACACACACACACACACACACACACACACACACACACACACACACACATCCCTCAGGACAACTATGCCACTAGAAAGTACATTGACCGACCATTGGGCAATGTAGCAAAGAATTCTCACTGGCCACTACTTTTGTTGCAACCTCGCACAGTGTTCCCTCAATCTGTTCCCCTCCCCTCCCCTTCCAGGAGGCCCCCCCCCTCCCGTGCGCGCGCGCTCTGCTCTCTCTCTCTCTCTCTCTCTCTCTCTCTCTCTCTCTCTCTCTCTCTCTCTCTCTCTCTCTCTCTCTCTCTCTCTCTCTCTCTCTCTCTTCGAACCCTTCCAAGGGGCCATGTGCCGTTCCGCTTGGGACGAGTACTGGCGGTGTTGCCAGTACCAAAACCAGCACTAGCCGCTCGTACCAGCAGCAAATACAGCAGGCTCGTAATTGCAGCAGGTTCAGCGGGATCGTAACTTACGATTCGTAAGTGCCGCTGCCCTACAAGTCTGTAGCGGACCGTTTGACACAACCCCCCCCCCCCCCCCCAGCGCGGAGGTGGCCCTGGCATCGCATTCGCCGCAGAGAGACCCTGGACTGAGAAAAACTTGGGGCCAGTTACCTAATAAGCTGGGCCAGGGTGGTTAATTATCAAAACTGTGTGACGAGATGTCAAATGTCTCCAACCCACGACTATAATAACGCGGGTTAGCAGCTCCCACTCATCCACCCCGAAACAATGGCCCAGCCCGCTCGCCCGCACTCATGACATGCCCTCGCCATCCACATCTCTCTCTCCCCCTCCCCTCCCCCCGCTCCCCCCCCCCCTCTCTCTCTCTCTCTCCCCCGCTCCCTCTCTCTCTCTCTCTCCTCCCCCCCCTTCCCTGTCTTCTCCCCTCTCATTAGCTGCTAGTAGACCATCTATAACACTCTTCAGAATCCCCCCCCCCCCAAAAAACACACACCCCCACACTCTCACACAGAGGAAGAAACTAGGCATCCACACTGACAATGGCACAGAGATATTGCCCCAGCCAGTGACGATCCCAAGAGAGCTTTCGGATGAACGCAAATGCCCACACACGCCAGTGTGGCAATCCGCAGTAAACAGCACGACAGCTTCTACATGAATGCGATGCTGAGATACGCGAGTGTGGCAACAGCAACAGAGACCATCCCAGCGGGATGAGGATCCGTACTGCTCTCCACCGGTTTACCTGCACCCCCGTACACACCCCTCACCTAGTTAGAAAATTTGCAAAGTGTGCATGAACCGGCACACGCGGAAAAGCATAACGTGTGAAGTGTGCATGACCCCTCAACTACCACTACCTGCGGCTGCCAAAATTCTCATTGTAGGCAGAGCCACACTGTCCCACCCTCTGCGCCGTGCCCCTCCCCTATTCCCCCCAGAAATATGCGCACACGCACGCATGCACGCACACACACACGCACGCACACACACGCGCACGCGCGCAGACTGGGCTAGACAAGAACTGCACTTTTCATGAACCGTTTTCCGCAGATAATCAGGGAATTGCACTGGACATGTGTTGGGAGGTGACAGCAACAGTTGAAAGGGAGAGGGCGAGTGAAACCACAGAAACCGGTACAGCCTCAGCACCAGTGTACGTATTGCAAACCCCAGTCATCGGCCAAGTGGAAGGAAAGGCATTGCGCGGATGGGCGCAGCGCCCCACTTCCTGCTTTTGATCTTACTGGGTGCCCCTGTCCCTCCATCAGCCTCTGCACATTTCATTGTCTGAGAGGCGGCTGTGTGTGTGTGTGTGTGCCTGCGTGTGTATGTGTGTGTGTGTGTGTGTGTGTGTGTGTGTGTGTGTGTGTGTGCGCGCGCGCGTGCGTATGTGTGTGAGTGTGAGTGTGCGTGCGTGTGTGTGTGTGTGTGTGTGTGTGTGTGTGTGTGTGTGTGTGTGTGTGTGTGTGTGTGTGTGTGTGTGTGTGTGTGTGTGTGTGTGTGTGAACGCGCACTCATAGCACATGCACGCAAGAGGCCCTTTTCCCTGTCCCATTCCAAGGAAGAGGAGAAGGGGCGGGGGATGGCGGCGCACCGACGACCAGTTTCCCGTCCATCCACAGCTTGAAGTCCTGGAGGCTGTGGAAATCTGGGAAGCAGCCATTGCCCTGGTACTCCCTCACAGCCTCCCCGGGAGCGGGCGCAGAGGCCGCCACGGGGCCGCTCGCCGCCAAGGCAGACGTCGTTTTTGCCGCAGAAGTCAGAGCTTCGCTCTCTGCCTCGTCGCCCGGCGGCGGCGCAGCTCTCGCCGCCGTGGGGGCCCCCTCCTCTCCCTCCGCCTCCGCAGGGGTCTCCACACGGACCTGCGGTATTGCAGGGAGCCCCGCAGGGGCCTTTTCACCCTCAGCCTCAGCTGGCGCTTGTACCGCTGTGCTGAAGCTTCGGACGTCAGGCAGCGCGGCAGGGGCCAGGGCGGGGGCTCGAGCCCCGGAGGCGGCCTCTTCGCTTTCTTCCTCGGTTTTTCCTGGCACAGGGCTCGGGGCCCTGACAAGAGGGAGCGCAGTGCCCGGCTCAGCTTCCTGAGCCTCCTCGTTCTCGGCTGCCGCGCCGCGCACAGGGGGAAGTGAGGGGGCCAGTGCCTCGCCCTCCGCCTCGGCCCCGTGCGAGACGCCAGCTCCCTGCAACTGCGGGACCGCGGGCCCCCCGGAAGGGACCCCCTCAGCCTCGGCCTCCGCCTCGTCTTCTTCAGCCGCGGGTGCCAGCGCGCGAACCTTGGGGAGCAGTGGCGGGTCTGCCGCCCCCCGCTCCCGCTCCTTTTCCTCCGCCTCCGCCTCCTCTACCCCTGGGCTCATTGCCCGCACGCTGGGAAGGGCTGCAGCGGGTGCCAGTGCCCCCTCCGCCTCCGCCTCCTCTTCCTCCTCCTCTTCTACTGGGCTCATCGCCCGAATGCTGGGAAGGGCCGGAGCGGGTGCCAGTGCCCCCTCCCCCTCCGCCTCCGCCTCCTCCTCCTCCTCCTCTGCCACTGGGCTCATCGCCCGAATGCTGGGAAGGGCTGCAGCGGGTGCCAGTGCCCCCTCCGCCTCCGCCTCCTCTTCCTCCTCCTCTACCACTGGGCTCATCGCCCGAATGCTGGGAAGGGCCGCAGCGGGTGCCAGTGCCCCCTCCGCCTCCGCCTCCTCTTCCTCCTCTACCACTGGGCTCATCGCCCGAATGCTGGGAAGGGCCGCAGCGGGTGCCAGTGCCCCCTCCGCCTCCGCCTCCTCTTCCTCCTCTACCACTGGGCTCATCGCCCGAATGCTGGGAAGGGCCGCAGCGGGTGCCAGTGCCCTCGCTTTCTCCTCCTCTGCTTCTGCCTCCGCAGCTTCCTCTGCTCCCGAGTTCATCGCCCGCACGATGGGGAGGGCCGGAGCGGGTGCCAGCGCCTCCGCCTCCTCCTCCCCCACGGGACTCATCGCCCCTACATGGGGGACAGCTGGGCCCGGCGCTAGCAGCTTCCCACCAGCTTCCTCCTCGGCTTCCTGCTCCTCTTCCGACCCCTGGGCCTCCAAGCCCCGCAGCAGCGGAACGGCGCCCTCAGGGGCCAGTGCCTGGGCGGGCGCACGCACGCTCTCTGCAGCTTCCTCCTCTTCGCTCAGGCCCCCCAGGCCAGGTGCCGGGGCGTGTGCGGGGGGCCCCTTGAGGGGGCTCGACGCTGGGGGGTGCGCGTGCGGTACCGCATGCAAACGCCGCAAGGGCCCCTGCCGCGTCGTGACCTTCCCCCGCCACATCCCCCCGTGGGAGTCGGCCATAAGCCGCCGACCAGGGACGGCCTCCGACTCCAAATCCTGCAGCCGTACACAACGGACCCCCGTCAAGCCTTCGCCGCGCACGGTTGAGTGCCGGGGTTCGAATCCCGCCCGCACCGGAAAACACTCTATCGACTGCAGTTTTTTCCAGGCCCCCGCCCATATCGCCTTTGTGCGCCCCCCCCCCCGGGGGGTCGTGCAGGACGACTCATCAATCCATCTTTTCCTGCAGCAAATGCCCACGCCAGGTATGATGGCACACGCAAACGCCCGTGCCAACTTGAGCCAATGTAATAGCCCCTTTGGCACATGCCCATGCCACCCCGGCACATGGTCTGACCCTCCCTCCCTCCTTCCCTCCATCGGGTTGCACATGCGCATCTAACTCAATGTAGTTGTCCCACTGGCATATGCCCACGTCACCCCGTAATATGGTCTGATTGGCCCATGTGCCCAAGTGGCCCCATGGGATGGTCCCATTGGCACATGCCCATGTTTTCCCCTGGTAACAGACATACCGGCACATGCCCGTGTGTTTTAGCCCTTGTAATGGTCCCATTGGCACATGCTCGTGTGTTTCACCCCTTGTAATGGTCCCATTGGCACGTGCCCGTGTGTTTTAGCCCTTGTAATGGTCCCATTGGCACATGCCCGTGTGTTTTAGCCCTTGTATTGGTCCTATTGGCCTCCCCTATGTGTTGACACCCCGCCCTGCCTATTTTTGTCTGACCTTCCCTGTCTCTTCTTGTCGATCCGCCCTGGGATATTTTTGTCGACCCGCACTGCCTATCTTTGTCGACCCGCCCTGCCTATCTTGGTCAACCCGCCCTGCCTACTTTTGTCGACCGGCCCTGCTTATGCCTGTCTACCCGCCCCGCCTGTTTCTATCGACTTGCCCTGCCTCTTTTAAATCGACCCGCCCTGCCTACTTTGGGTGACCCGCCCCGCGTAATCTTGCAGATAGGCGCGGCGTACCATCGGTGGAGGTGGAGGCAGTACACAGGGCTGGGAGTCAGAGAGGCCTTCCGCCTCTGCTCCCGGCTGCACCTTTACACAGCTGGCACTGGCCCCGCTGAACAGCTCGCACTTGGCCACCAGCGTTTCCCAGTCTCCGTACGCAATCTGCTCCCCCGCCCCGCAACCCCGCGTTACAGCGTGCGGGAGCATGAGAGAGGGCGGGAGGGGGGACGTTTGTGTGTGTGTGTGTGTGTGTGTGTGTGTGTGTGAGAGAGAGAGAGAGAGAGAGAAAGAGGGGGGGGGGAGAGAGAGAGGGAGAGAGAGAGTGATATTTGCAAAGAGGGAGAGAGAGGGGGGGAGAGACAGATTGGCAAAGAAGGAAGCGGAATAGGGGACAATACTCCGACATTCCGCAAAGGGAAGGAAATTCTCCCCAAAAAAGGGGGGCGGAAGTCTCATGAAAATGTGTCTGATGTTCACCAGCGTGCTTTCCTGCACAATGTGGAAGCGCAGGACGATGTGAAGATTTAATCGCTGCGTGAAACGGTTCCATGGAAGAAATGAAACGAAGTCTGCTTCTAACGTTTAGCCTGCTAAAATTTTACATGTAAGGCGGTTGGTGTACGACTTCCGTTTGAATAAAATTCACTAGACTTCGTTTGCGTGGGAAAACCAACATCCTGTGCCGTATCCATTGCCCTGGTGCCTGGCATTCTTACATTGCATCCTGGTGCGGGCAGAGCCAGGAGCTGCACGGTATCAAGGTATGAATTGGTATGTACCGCACCATTTTTCCGGTACTTCCACAGGGCGCAGCCCTCTATGTAGTCAGCCCTGATTTAGTAAGGGAAATGTAACATCCACATTTGCATGAATAGGACGACATCATTGCCCTTGTCAAGATCTTTTTCCCAAATGTCTCTTGTTATTCAATTCCGGCCACATGACTTGGAGAACGACCGGCAAAGATTGTGGCCGCCACAAGCAACAGCCCGAATGCAGCAGTCGTCCCGTGCAGGAATGACATCCTCGTAATTTTAGTTTCTAGACTGTGCAATAGAGACCCTCATGAGCAGTGGAGACCCGCAACCCGGACAAAGTGTTCGGGACCGCCTGGCAGAGCGGGTGGAGGTCGAAAAGGAGAGTTCAGGATCTTACCCGAAAGCATGTTCGAACATGTGTAGCATCAGGGCAAAGGCTTGAACTTTCGGAGTCAAGGGCGGACTCTATTGTTTGCCGACATTCCGCGCGACACTGGCCCGTACACTGGATGTTGTACTTGTTTCCACCATCATAGCCTGTGGAGTTCAACTGGTAATACTCGTCCAGAATTGAATCAAGCTGTTGTTTACAAGTCACCGCCAGTTTTGCTACTTCCCCGTGCGATTCCCCAAAGACGACAGGGAGACCAAGCAGCAGCCATGCGGTGACCAAGGATGGCCACGACCAGGTCATATAAACCTGCATCCCGGGGCCAGGTACAAGAACAACATGAACACTACAAAATTTTTCGGACGATCCTCTCAATCAGTTACATCTGTTTTCACGGCCGCACGCATGGACGGACCGACGTTGCCGTGCGCACGCTCGGCGAGTGCCGTACACGCGCCCCAGCCTGTTTTTAGATTGTTTGGCACGTCCACGTCACTAGATATCTAGCACATGGAAGCACGTGCTGATACTCTTATACTGCGGCCAGTTTAAATATGCGTGCCTTATCTCACGTGGTTTTGACCCTGCGGCGGGGTGTTGGGCAACTCGAGCTCGAAACGTGCACCTACCCGAGAGACATCGACGTGCGCGGTCGGTGGCACCTAGGCATTCACACTACTCCTGTAATGCCAGACGAACGATGAAAGGCATACCTGTAGTATCACAAGTTGATGTTGATACCTCTGTATATGCACTCCTTGGACACGATAGGCGTGCGTCGGCATTGCGGTCCTGCCAACGGTGACCGATGTGTCTGTTGATGCCGCACGTAGACGATACCAAATCATGCATTGTGCGCTGCAGAGAAATCTTGTCTAATGTAATAACCAGAATTGATTTGTTTTGCGAATGATTTCGGGGTCATGGGCTGTTTTGTATCTTGGGATTTTTGCGTGGCATGTACATGCTCCCCCGCTACCTGAAGCCGAACCCCTGCAGGTGCGCTTGGTGGTTAATTAATGTTAGTGATCCTAGGTGAAATTCAGGAATGTCGTTGAAGGTTCTGGGGCTGCAGGAGAAGATCGAACGGAAAGCCCTCAGGTTCTGGATTGATGAATTTCCCTTCTCTGAAGGAGAAACAACCATTTTGAGAGAACAGATACAGGTGAAGACAGCTAGGTTGTCGATGAAATCTCACATGCGTGTGTTTCTGGGTTGTCGCTTATGCCGACATATGTTATGCTTTGCTAGTACGTGCTTGATCCGCACTTGTCAGCCAGCCACGTGACCTGATTTATTTATCTCACAGCGCATCACTTAGGAAACAAGGACCTCTATTTTCTGTTGAACAGGATAGGAGGCCATGTGTTTTTGCTTGAGTTGGGTAGAAGGCCCTATGCTTGCAGTTGACTGTTTGATGAGGCTTCCTTGCACGAATGGATGGGAATTTGTGCCAATGAGGCTGTGGATTGGCTAAATTGATGGGTACGGCTTTGTTGCATAATCGGATGGGGTTTCGTTGCACTGGCAAAAGGCACATCGTTGCATTGATGGGTGGGGCGTTGCCGCACAGAGTGGCTGGTCCTGTGAAAGAAGTACCCTATTCTGCGTTGTTCCATGGGGCTAAATTGCCTTATTATATGGGGCTTTATTGAGATGATGGGTGGGGCTTCATTGCAATATCGCCCTTGCACGGAGTATACATAGACGCCTCTAGCTAAGGGCTACAGGTTCAATGTACCTCCTAGTAGTTCAAGTATGTCCTCCTTTAAGCAGATGACCCAATCGGAAATATGGACGCCTCCAGCATCGGAGCAATAGGCTCCATGTACTTGTTATTATGTACTTACAATTATGTGCTTACGATCGATGTACTTACTTACTATCGATGTACTTACTATCAATGTACGTACTTAGTATTGGTTAGTACTTACTATTGATGGACTTATCTACTATTATGTACTTACTTACTCGATGTACACACTAATCTGTCATGGCCTTTGTTGAGCTGATGACCCAAGAAGAGATAGAGATGCCCGAAGTGTAGGAGGAATGGGCTCCATGTACTTCACATTAGACTAATGATGGATGAGGGTACCTGCAGAAATGGAAGGGGGCCACTTGGAACTATGAAGGGGCGGGGAGGGGGGGGGATTGGGGTCCACTGCAAAATTATTAATAAGGACGCACCATTCATTGCAAAATAAAAGGAACGGTGAAATAATGGAATATGAAATAGTAATGAATTATGAAATAATGAACGTGGGGATTAACATGGCAATGATTGGGCAATGTGACGGGGAGATGCAGCGGAGCGATGGGGCCGCGCTGTTGGCGGGCGAGACCAGAAAGGACACTCTGTTTGCGAACAAGGGCTACTACGTTCCGGACCAGTGGGACGTGTACTGGACTACCAGGAAGGTACCGCCCTCATTGCACCTAGTGGGACGTGTACTGGACTAACAGGAAGGTACCGCTCTCATTGCACCACCTAGTGGGGAGACCACTTCGAGCCTCATCTTGTCAGCTTGGACGAGCTATAGACAGACGTCAACTGCAAGGGCTGAACTGGCGTGATCAAGCCTGCGTAACACATAACGTCCAGGACTTCCTCGCGCCGGGACTCCCATAACTAAAAAGCATGGGGCTGCGCTGTTATAAAGTGCTGATCCTCACGATAGTGGGGAGAGGGAGGGACGCGCTGTGGTGCGCGAGGTGGAGCACGAGGCAGGGACGGGAGCGTGTCAGTGGCGTGTATGGTTCGGGGTCCATCCGTTTTCGCCGTACTGCAGTCCACTCGAAAACAACTGCTCTAAAGTTTCATGTGCGTACGGGGTTGGGGAGGGGGTGGGTTGGTTTCGCATGCACCAGCGGGGCGGGGGCCGCCGGGGGGGGGGGGGGAGCGCACCTGTATATCGAGCTGTTCTGGCGCTGTGATTTGATTAACTACAGTCGTGTGTCGGGGGGCTCTCAAGAGGGAGGAGGAGTAGACAGGACTTGGTGTTGCCATCTGCGCAGTACGTCCCTGTCTCTGTGTGTATTCGTAATCATGTGTAACTTTGAGGCCCATACTATGAATGTACACAGACGGGCATGTGGCAGGGGGCCCCTTTCAAAGAGGAGGGTGAGCGGCAAGTTTGCGCTGTGATCATCTGTTCAGTGGAAGCGTTAATTGTTACCCCCTCTTGTGAGCTCCTTAGGTTGCAGTTGTGTAATTCGGTCATGCATCCGGGAACGTGACGTTGCGGGCGCAGACGGGTCAGGGACAAAGTCGTCATTCGTGTTGTAACCTCCTTCCATTGTACTTGTGACAATACAAAGAAAGGAAAAAATGAGGTCGTGCGCCCAAATTACACTCTCAAGGGGGACTCTCCAGTGCCAGGAGCAGCCACAACGTGCAGGTGTCATGTGTGCAGGGACCTCCTCCCTGTATCTTCATATAATTTCTGAGGAAACAGAAAAGAAAGGAAATTTGCTGCCCTTTAGATGACTTTGGCAGTAGGAGCCGGGCTGCTGGATTCCAGAAGCTGCACTCTGCGGTTGTTCCAGGATAATCTTAGTGAGACTCTGAAGAACTTGGTCTGGGGATTACATCGGCCAATTTCTAGGCACACACACACACACACACACACACACACACACACACACACACACACACACACACACACACACACACACACAGACACATCGTCCGAGATATTTTCCATCTCCAGAGCCACAGGAAAGAGGAGCGAACTCTTTTATCCGAGAGCTCATTTTAGCTCGTTGCTTCCAGGGACAAGGGCTGAGGGAAGGGGGGGAGGGGGATGCGGAGGGGGGGCGAGCCCGCAGGCCTGCCAAAAGGCGTTTCCGCACATGCGGGCGGGGCAGCGGGTGAACTGCGGAGGACAAGGGCTGAGCCCCGGGGGGGGGGGGGGGCGGGGGCTGAGGCGGGGGTTTGGGGGTGAGGTCGCAGGCCTGCCACAAGGCGTTTCCCCACATGCGGGCGGGGCAGCGGGTGAACTGCGTGCCCGGCCTGGAGCAGCTAACGGACAAGTACAACCTCATCGTCACCCTGCTCTTCTATTTTGGGGAGGGCGGCTTCCGCATTTGCCCGCCCTCCTACCTGCTCCCGGACGACTACTGGAGGTGGCGCATGCACTTGGCCCGCCAGGTCCCCCACCCTCCCCCCGCGCTCCCCCCGGCCCTCCCCCTCCTGTCCCGACCCCTCCTGCCAGGGGCCCCATCCTCCCCCCACCTTCCCCCACGCCCCTTCCCCCCCCCTCCCCCGGGCCAGACCCAGTACCTGTGGTTCGGAAGATGTCTTCATTGCCTTGGTCGGGAAGATGTTTTCATTGCCTTGGGAAGATGTTTCCATGACCTTGGGCGAGAAGATGCTTCCATTGCCTTGGTGGGGAAGATGGCTGAGGCTCGGGGGGTGGTGCCCGGGGAGAGGCAGGGGCCGGCCTCCCTGCAGGTGCCGTGGGTGCTGAAAGATAAGGGGCACCGCGGGGCCGGGGTCCATGTGATGGAGGCGGGGCGGGCCGTACGGGAAGCCCGCTCCCGTACCGCTTACGGCACTCTCCAGCACGACTTCCTGCAGCAGTTCCAGCTGGACCAGCTCACCATCCACAACCGCCGCTTCTACATCCGGTCACCCCCCCCCCCT
>MVGU01001455.1:55000-65000 GCA_002005505.1 Botryococcus braunii | reverse complement strand
GGCAATGCCGGATCTGGTACAGGACACTCAAGCCCCTCCCCCGAAGATCCCGAGGGGACTCTCCTGGGAGAGTGCAAGGCGGGTTCGGGCGGGCCTGGTGAGTGCAAGGCGGGTTCGGGCGGGGAAAGTGGGTGGGAAGAGACGGTGGAAGGGCACCGAGAAGTGTATCAGGACGAGGATCGCAGCAGCGGAGGGGCGGACGACTCGGACCCTCTGCGGCTGGCGGGGCTGGGGCCCAAAACAAGAGGCGCCATGCTCGAAAGCTGCCGCGAGATTCGAGCTGCCACCCGCCACGGCTTCCAGATCCTGTCTCACGCAGCGGATGCGGAAGCGCTCAACGCGGCGTACCGATCGCGTGCCGCAGCGGCCGCGGGCGAAGAAACCGGCTTCGTTGCCTGTTTAGGCATGGGAGGCGGCCGAAAGGAGCACGCGGACGCGAGCACGGTGCAGCCCTCGTCCAGAGGCGGATGTACGGGGGGTGGTACGCTGCCACGACCGGAAGTCGAGCGAGAAGGGCAGGAGGCAACGCCCAGGACGGGGCCCCCGTATGGCGGTGGGTGGGCGGGGCGGGTGGCTACGGGGCTCGCGAGGTGGGTGGGAACGGCGGGGGGTTGCCTGAACAGGCTCATCCGTTGGGCTCGGGCTGCGGTGGGGGACGCGCTCCCCCGCGCGGACCCCGAGGTGCTGTTCGGCATGTCGGACGACATTCCGGGAGCGGATTGGCTGATTTTAAATGCGATGCGGTTCTTTTCTCCCGCGGGCGGGGGCTCGCGAGCGCCGCAAACCGACTTCCGTGCCTCGCCCCCCGACCGCCTCCTGGCCGAGCGCGTGGGCGCCTGCTTGGCCTGCTCGTGACCTTAGACATAAAAGCGAAGCATCTCCTATCCACGACCGCACGTGAGCTTGTCCAGTAAGCACACGTGCCATGTGCTGTACAGTACTTGGGATGTGTTTCACACCTGGGATGCTTGGGGTGGGCGTTTAGCCCCCCCCCCCCTCATCTCCCCCCAGATCTTCCCCTTTCCCTGGGGAACTCCGCGCGTGGAACTCGCCTGCGAATCCGGATCTGACGGACATTTGACATACGTACTACAGGCGGTACAGTTTTGGAGAACCCATCGGTCGAGTTATAGCGCGGACATCATTGACATTTGACGCACGTACTATGTGCGGTGCGGTGTTTTGCAAAGGCAGTGGGTGGAATTCCCACCCGAACTGGGACTTGTGGCGCCTTGACGCACGCACTACGGACACGCTACGGCTTTTCAGAAAACCCAGCGAGTGGAAGTGCAATGTGAGATCGCGTCATGAACCGACCATGTGACGTGGTCTCAGGAGGAGTCTAGTCTGCACACGTGTCCCTGGCATGTAGTGTTCGATGGATAAGTTAGCATAGGCTTCTGGTCATGATCAGACAGATAGATGGTCCTTGTTTTTGTGAACAAGGAAAAGATTGTGCAGCACTTGTATTGGTCTTCCTTGGCTCCGCTTACTCTTTTCATGCACTTTAAAGTTTGCTTTCGTATTGTGAAGGGGGGGGGGGGGGGGGTGTGGTGGTGTGTGTGTGTGTGTGTGTGTGTGTGTGTGTGTGGTGTGTGTGTGGTGTGTGTGTGTGTGTGTGTGTGTGTGTGTGTGTGTGTGTGTGTGTGTGTGTGTATGCGTGCGTGCGCGCGTGAGTGTGTTCCACTTCATCGGTCACGTGAAATGACAATCACGCCTCAGGGGCAAATGGTTGCATATACTTCAACATTTTTGTTAAAGTGGCATGGCAGTCACCACCGATAGAGCCGATAAGCCCAAATTGCCTGCCCCATCACAACAGGGGGTCAGATTGCCGGGAGTATCTGGGTGGGAGTTTAGGGCTCTCGCCCCCATATGGGGAGATGCATCTTCCTTTCCCTGACACAACATTTCCTGGTTGGACATACACAGAATACCCCCAAAGCAGTCACCGTCTCGCAAGTTGACTTTTGGTGTGCGGCTAGGATAGGCTTCACTCTTAATTCTAAATTGACTTTTGGCCTATCTTGAGGGTACCCTGTGCATGTCCAGCCACGACGTGTTGTGATGGAGCAAGCAACGATGAGGATGCTGCTGCCAAACACGCATGGATGCACTCCTACAGCGTAGATGCATGCCAAATATGGTTATGCCACTGGAACAGGTATGCACCCTTTCAAACTCTCAACACCAAGGCAGGTTCGAACTCGACACTGCCCACGTGAATTATGCCAGAACTGGCTGAAATAGCCAAAGGTTCATGCTAATGCACTGGTCACGGCTGCGTGACCCCCAAGCCATGTCTGCAGTCATTTGAGTCGTTTTCAAGACAAATCACGCAATCCTGCCCCCAGCCTAGGTTTGTCATCGATGACGTCACCCCAGAAGCCAACACAAGTCAACCCTCGAATACCCCCCTAGTGTAGGCCTCCCCTCCCAAACCTCCCCCCTCTCGCGTGCTCTCGTGTGCGCTCTCTCTCTCTCTCTCTCTCTCTCTCTCTCTCTCTCTCTCTCTCTCTCTCTCTCTCTCTCTCTCTCTCTCTCTCTCTCTCTCTCTCTCTCTCTCTCTCTCTCTCTCCCTCTCCCCCTCCCTCCCCCTCCCCCCCCCTCCCCCCCCCCCCCCCTCTCTCTCTCTCTCTCTCTCTCTCTCTCTCTCTCTCTCTCTCTCTCTCTCTCTCTCCCCCTCTCTCTCCCCCTCCCCCTCCCCCCCTGCTCTGCCTCGAGGGAATAGACACTTATCCTCTGTGTCATCCCCGCCGCAATGCCACGGATGGGAACAACTGAATTTGCTGCCCATCCCTGTTCACCAGCCCACCTCCACTGGGCACTAAGCCATCCAGAGAGGCATGTGCAGAGTACCTAGCATCCATCACACCCAAGACAACAGAGAGTTGCCCCGCCCGAGCTAGGGTGTGGACCCAGCTGCAGGAGATGTGTACAACTCTTTCGCCCTACAAAGGCGTGTCACGATGACCACAATAGACTATTCACAACAGCCCACAACTGGCTGACCACAATAGCTACGATAGATGGACTTCTGGTCAACTTGGCGCTGATAAGGAGGACTAGATACAGAACCCAGTCCAGAATTCGCTCCAGAATTTCCAGAATCCGTTCCAGAATCCGCTCCAAACTCCGATCCAGAATTTCTCGTTCAAATGATATGTGCAGTGCAAGATGGGGAAAACGCTCCGATGCGACCCAGCCTGCTGTCAATGCTGCTGGAAAGAATATGTTAAAATCCAGATAATCTGCAGAGGCACCCCGACCACATGTTCAGCTGATGAAATCGGCTGTGAGCAGGCTGCACACAACATGCCTGGCTTTCCCAGAGGTGGTCTTGCACTACTGTTGTCCCCAGTTGAGGTCCTGTAAAGCAGGTTTACCTCTGTCGTGTCCTCCCAGGCTTTTCTGCTGCACATAGCGCGGCAGCAACAGCCTGTGTGTGTGTGTGTGTGTGTGTGTGTGGTGTGTGTGTGTGTGTGTGTGTGTGTGTGTGTGTGTGTGTGTGTGTGTGTGTGTGTACGTGCCGTGAGAGGGGGGGGGGGAGAGAGAGAGAGAGAGAGAGAGAGAGAGAGAGAGAGAGAGAGAGAGAGAGAGAGAGAGAGAGAGAGAGAGGAGAGAGAGAGAGAGAGAGAAGAAGAGAAGGGGGACATGGAGGGGAGAGATTAAAGAGGTCAGAACGCCCTCGGGATCTATTCAAGGGGAAAAACACATGCTAATATCTTGATTTATCTCGCATTTGTAGCCCCCCCCCCCCCCGCGGGGTCTTCGGCTCACTGGTCGCAAATCCTGGGTCGGAAATTCAAGCATCCACAGCAACCAAAGGGTCTAAAACACAGTAGGTCTACTGCTTTTCCCTCCCCCTGCCGCCCTCCCCCCCCCCCCCCCCCCAAAAAAAAGCAGAAAAAAAAAAAAAAAAAAAAAAAAAAAAAAAACAAAAAACCAGTGCTAAGGACCTGTGGTATTGCAAGACGAGCCACTGCAGCTGTCCAAAGTCCTTAGATCCTTGTGCCCCATACTTTGCTAGTAGGACCAAGAGCAAGCCATGCAAAGGTTTTGATGGAGGGGATCAGCAGTGCCCAAAAACCAGAGTAACAATGTCTGCACAAAGGTATCCAGCTTGTGGTTTCACTAATTCGCCTTTCGAGAACCATATGTCTGGGCCTTCAACCCCTCACCAAAAAGAGAGAGATTGAAGGCGGCAGGCCTTCAGTTGCCAATTGGACATGCCCGCCGTACTCTTCCTCATCAATCCGTTGTACTCGGTACCATGACAGCACCACCAGAATGTTGATCGTGATTGCCCTGCGTGTGCCTCAAGCCCATGCCTTTCATTTTATGTCCCCATGGTCTGCTACAAATGACAAGCCAGCGTATAATTCAAGGCACTCTATTGGAAAAGAGAAAGTAAAGGGAAAATTTAGCAAATTGTCAATTGCATTGAGTTGCATTTCAGTTTGCACTGGTGAGGAACCAAAGGCTTACCCAGCCAATCCCACCCAGCCTGTCAGGGGGATAGACCCGCATATCAAGCCAAGGATGATGGCCACGACCTGGCGGATCCAATAGATAACGTCCAGAAGGTCATCCTGGATGCGACAGCCCTCCTGTGAGCCCCTTGACAGACAGTAGACAGCTATGGAGCGCCTACTACCCCAGTGCAGAGGGTGTTTTCACCTTTTCCCATCTTATATCAGGATCTGGTCTCAAAGCCTTCTGTGACAGTTCGACAATTCTCCCCACTCTTGTAATCGGCGCTTTCGACTGAACTTGCGGTTCGCCACCTGTAAGAAAGCAAGAGTCGTGAAGCTGTTCACACTTGACCAATCAAAGTTCTACAACTACGTACTTGATACAGCGTCAGCAATGACGGCCTTTGCCGGGGCTTTTGCCGAGCTCCGAGCTGGTCTTTTGGTGGGAGCCATATGTCCTATGTATTGCGCACTCGAATGCACAATGCTCCAATGTAGAACACAAAAGGCAAAACGAAGCGAAATTCTTATAGCCACTGCCTTATTAAGGGGATAATCTGCTACTGCAAGAGGTATACTCGTAACTGCGCGTGATCCGGCACCCAATCGGAATTCAAAATCACATATCACTGGACACTCATACGAAAGAAAGTTGATAAAAGAGATTAGGGTGCCTTTGAATGCAAACACCGCAAATTCTTTGAAACCCAAGCCTCGCCTTCTGACCGTCGTCTTTCAGCTTCGAGAGTACAGTGCACGCCCGCTCCTCGGATCCTGGATCATCCGGCTGCATTATGAAGCTGCGTCATTCGAACCATCAGTGAGCATGTAATAATTTCCTATTATTACTCGTATTTCACTTGAATTTGTGTGTCCTTCGTTGCGCATTTCAAGAACTCCGTTGTGTAACATTTAGTAGTTGAATGGCCATCCACTTCGTTGACATTTGTGCCATCATGCACAACGTTAACTGACCCTGGTACAACACAAGGGACTGGACACCGGCATTGACCGAGGCACCAAATGAACGACAAAACCGAAGAGCAAAAATAAACTAAATCAAAAGCCAAAAGGCAGGAAAAGTTGTTGGGGACCCCTCCCCCCACCGACCCACCCACCAACCACACACACCCCCACACCCCCCCCCCCCCCAACACACACACACACACACACACACACACACATACACACACACACACATTGTCTTTCTCCACACACACTTTCTTCCTCCTTTCTAAGCTTCCTATTGATAGCGGGAGGCAGAAAGGCAGTCCTCGAAGTCGAAACCAGCTGGACCTGCACCAGAATTGTCCTGTACCTGGTTGGTGATGAACATCACCTACTGCTCACGTGCTCGGCTGTTCAACATGTACGGCACCAATCAATGCATATATTCCAACCAAAGGAGTCGATTTACACAACCGTTTGGTGCGGCAAGAGGACATGGAATGGACTGCAAGATTTGTGACTGGGGTACTTGAGAGCTCCCCATATCTCTCCAGCATGTTGTACGTCATTCAAACTTCTCTCTCTCTCTCTCTCTCTCTCTCTCTCTCTCTCTCTCTCTCTCTCTCTCTCTCTCTCTCTCTCTCTCTCTCTCTCTCTCTCTCTCTCTCTCTCTCTCTCACTCTCTCTCTCTCTTGCCCCCCCCCCCTGTCGATCCGAGTCTACTCTCGAAGGTCTTGTCCCGCCTCACGTCCGTACGCTCGCTGCTGCAAAATTTCTAAAGGCAAAGGCAAAGGCACGCAGCCACTCCAGCGGAGCCAAGCCTCATCCAAAGCCTCCCCCGCTTCCCCGGTGCGGGGAGGGATTTAGCACCGTTACACGGGCGGTTCAACGGAAAAATTGACATGAAAGGCTTCACTTTCATGTTTTAAGACAACTTTCAACCGTCACAGCTGCCCATGGCCCCTGGCTTCTACGTACCAGCATGAAGGATAGGTGGTTTACAGTTATGATATGCTACACTTTTATGTATAATAAAGGTTTCTTAACTTCACCCTTACTCTACGAAAGACAATAATCGCATCGACCCTTCCAAGGAATTCTCTTGTGCGTCCAAGACAGCGTCCGGCTGGCGTGGCAACCGCTGGTCCAGCAAAAGGTAAGGCGTGCAAGAGCTGCGCTCGAAACCCCTCGCACGCTGATTGACGGTTGTTCCAGACAGGCCTTGGTTCTCAAGAAGTCGCCTACTTCCACACGGCCTTCGTCAACACCCTTCGTTGGGCATGTGCGCTCTCATGCACACGAAGAGAGCCGTGCGCGGTGGAGTCAGGCAACGTGCGCAGCTTGGTTGGACAAAGATGCCCATGCGGTTCTGTCAAAGATGCGCATGCGGGTCGGTCACGGATGCGCATGCGAATTGGACAAAGATGCCCATGCGGGTCTGTCAAAGATGCGCATGCGGGTCGGTCACGGATGCGCATGCAAATTGGACAAAGATGCATAGGCGAGTTGGACAAAGATGCGCATACGCAAAAGGCCCTGTATGCCTCCCAGAAACTTCAAAGGTCCCTTCCCATGCAGCCGCTCCTGTACTGCCCGCGAGCAAGGGCGGCCATGTGCCTAAACAGGATCGAGCTGCTTTAAATCAGACACGGAGGCCACGTGTTTCAGGTCACGTGGGACCATGTGCCATGACGCATTCAGGGTTTGCCCCCCACATGTGGCCCACTGGCTCCAAGGGTGCTTACAGACAGCCCACATGGGAACCCCGGCCCCCCGAACTCCATGGTCCCTCCAAGGGACTCCCTCGGAAGACCCCCCGGCCCCCTTGGCTGGAGGGTTTTTGACCCCATTATCCTTGAAAGACAGCTGAAGACCTGGGTGCGCCCACCACCGCCCCTCTAAGGCGGGGCGGGTTTCCAAAAGAGGCACGTCCTTTTTTGGTTTGCCGAAAGAGGCGCGTCCTTGTTTGGGCCGCCAGAAGAGGCAGGCCAGCATGATCACAAGAATTATCTCTTCGACAAATTCTTTCTTGCCTCAATTAGAGGCAACGAAAGTCGCCATTGACCGAAGGAACGATGAGGGTGACGGAAGATCCCCTCCCTCCGGGCGGGAGGAGGGGGGCTGTCCCGCAGCGAAGTCCAGGAACAGAACGAGACAATTCTCGCATGGGTCCGGCTAGGTATGGATCCGCCGATAGACAGTCCTGCACAGACAGTGACCTTGACGTCAGTACAAAGCCTGAGGGAGGAGTACCCTGTTGGTAATGGGTCAGTGCAAGGCATGCGCAGCACAATGCACGCACAGAGGCATGCCCGCGTGCACGCGCGCAGACACACACACACACACACACACACACACACACACACACACACACACACACTGGGCACGTGGCATTTTTTTGGGATTGGGGGGGGGGGGACGTGGGGAAGACAGCCAACGTTTGTTCCATAGTACATGTCTTCCAGCAACTGTAACCACGTGAACGTTCCCCAATAATTGCTTCTCAGCAATCTCTCCCAATGACTTCTTCCCCACTGACTGTTCCCTCGGCAGCCTCCCAGGTACTTGTCCCCCAAAAAGGCCAACCCCCAGCGCATTCCCCACAAACTTTCGTTGCTCCCCAGGAAGTATTCCCCACTGGGCCCAGCGACTGTTCCCAGCCTGTCCCCAGTGATTGCTTGGCCCACCAATTTGGCCCCGCCCCCACCCCCCAAGAACATATTCCCAAGCAACGATTTCCCAATAAACTTCACGCCTCCCAGCTTGTGAACCCCCCCCCCCCCCAAAAAAAAACTCCGGGGCATTTGAAAGCCAACCCGCCCAACTGCAGCGGGACACCCTTCCGTTACGCAATGCCTCAGTCGTCCTGCCCTCCTCCTCCTCCTCCTCCTCCTCCTCCTCCTCCTCCTCCTCCTTCGTCTGCTTCTTCGCCTGATACTTCTTCTTGTTTGCGGGAGGACTGGAAGGGTTTCCGAGGGATGGGGGGGGGGAGCGCCAGCGGGGAGGGAAGAGAGAGAGAGAGAGGGCGCGGGCGCACTTATACAAAGTGGATCGGCCGCTGTCCCGGATGGTCATGTTGCTGACCTGTGTCAGGGTGTGCCCGTCCTCCGACAGCTCAAACAAGTCGGAGCAGATCCCCCCGAATGGATTTTCCCAGGTCACCCTGCGCCTCATCTGTCTGGTCACCATGACGGCTAACGTGTAACATACATTCATTAAATCATTCACCCTGCGCCACGTCTCGTCATCCTGTCGGGTAATGTGCAACATACAATTGTTCGTTGATTCATTCATTCACCCTGCGCCACGTTTGGTCATCATAACGGGTAATGTGTAACAGTCATTCATTTCTTCATTCACCCTGCGCTGCATCTGGTCACCCTGACAGGTAATGTGCAAGATACATAAATACATTCATTCAACATGCACCATGTCTGCTCATCATAACGGGTAATGTGTAACACTCATTGAATCATTCATTCATTCATTCACCCTGCGCCGCATCTGGTCACCATGACGGGTAATGTGTATATTACATTTATTCATTCACCCTGCGCCACGTCCGGTCATCATAACGGATGATGTGTAATATCCGGGGGTTTTTTTGGGAAGGGGGGGGGGGAGGGGGAGAGGGGCGCACTCAATGACGGGCCCCTTGTCGGTTCTCACGACCTTCCCGAGGTGGTGCCCCTTCTTTTTGTCCCTGCGCTTGTGTTTGACGGGGGTTCCGTCCCAGGGGTAGCACTCCACCACGTCCATGATGCCGCCCGCCTTCAGCACCGTCTTGAAGTGCTCCGGGGTGTCCTCCAGCTGCCGCCCCTCCCCGCACCCCCTCCAATCACGCATCTGCCCCTTGTGCTTGCACTTGCCCCCATCTCCCTCCCTCCAATCATGTCTCTGCCCCTTCAGCTTTCATTTGGGCCCCCTCCCCGCCCCCTCTCCAATCACGTCTCTGCCCCCTTAGCTTGCAGCTTCCCCCATCCCCCTCCCTCTCATCAGCCCTTTGCTCCCTTAGCTTGCAGCTGCTCGCTGGCTGCCCTGCTCTTTGCTGGTGCTGCTGCCTTTGCTGCTGCTACTGCTGCTGCTGCTGCCGTTCTTCCCCGTGTTTCCTTTCATCATCATCATCATCTTCTTCTTCTTCTTTTTTTCTTCTTCTTCTCCCTCCTCTTCTTCGACTTCTTCTTCATCAACTTCTTCAACTTGTTGTTGTTGTTGTCATCGTCGTTGTTGTTGCGGTTGTTGCCGGCATCATTGCCATTGTTGTTGTTGTTGTTGCTGCTGCTGCTGCTGTTGTTGTTGCATAGGAGATTTGCTGCCCTGGATTCATGCATGGGACCTAAGGTAAGGTGTTCACAAGGACCTTAGACGCAGTAAGTTGCAAACCAACCGGGAATATGCAAAAAAAGAAGGGGGCCAGAACCAGAAGAGATTCAAATCGCAGTACAAAGGGTTGCAAAGGAACGGGGACCCAACACTGCAAAGGGGCCCCGCAAGGGATGGGGTAGCAGTAAAAGAGGGTTACAAAAGGTAAATCCAGCTTGGGCTGCTTATGCAGACTGATTGCATAGGTCATGGTG
>MVGU01001455.1:32500-50000 GCA_002005505.1 Botryococcus braunii | reverse complement strand
AGCTTCATGAGGAGGAGCCGTGCAAGAATTTCATGAAGAGGAGTCATGCAAGAACTTCATGAGAAGTGACGGGGGTTTGGGGACCTGTGCAGACAGGACGGGCGCGGCGGGGCCTAGCCGGTTTGCTCCCCGGACTGGGCCAGCTCAGACGACGACCCCACTCACGCGGCAGGGTCCCGACAGCGATATTCGGCGTCTGCCGGTCCACGGGGAGGGGGAAGCTCCCGCACAGCCTGCTCCCGCAGGAGGCTCGGAAGGTGGCCCGCCCGCAAGTAGGGGCCCGGCCCAGAGCCTGGCGGCGCAGTTCGCCGATGCATGGACCGACCAGAGAGCTGGGGCCTCACAAGAGGCTCCGCGGTTCGAACCTCTGTTACACCCCCTGCAAAACCCTTTATTCCTTATTCTTTTATTCTTTCTTTTAGGGCGGGGGGAGTTCGAATTCGTGGGTTGTCGTCCTCGAAGCAGGAGGAGAAGCGCTGGATGTGGCCATGGGCTCATGTGAAAGGGGGCATTAGAAACATGGAACACACATGACGTGTTAGAGATGCCATGATCATCTGCTGATGCACGTGTGTCCCCCCCCCCCCCCCCGCCCGTCTCTCTCTTTCTCTCTCACGTCTCTTTTTCTCTGTGTTAAGCGTGTGTATGTGTGTCCCTCTGATATGCCCGTCTGTCACTCTCTCTCTCTCTCTCCTCTCTCTCTCTCTCTCTCTCTCTCTCTCTCTCTCTTCTCTCTCTCTCTCTCTCTCTCTCTCTCTCTCTCTCTCTGTCTGTCTGTCTCTCCCTCTCTCTCTCCCCTCTCTCTCTCTCTCTCTCTGACTCTCTCTCTCTCTCTTCTCTCTCTCTCTCCTCTCTCTCTCTCTCTCTCTCTCTCTCTCTCTCTCTCTCTCTCTCTCTCTCTCTCTGTGTGTGTGTGTGTGTGTGTGCGGCGCGCGCGCGCGCTGTGATTTTTGGGCATCTGGCGTTCCGGAAAGGGGCCCCAGGGGGGTAATCGCCGATTCTATCTGTGCAGAAGCCTGGAAGGGGACGTGGAGGTGGAAGTGGAAGTGGAAGGGGACATGCCGCACACGTCAGGCCGGCACGACGATCCTCTGTTGGATGCAAAGATGAGGCACAGGTACTTTTCGATCTTCCTCAGTCCTCGCGCAGTTTCTACCTCCTCTTCCTTCTCGCCCTCCTCCTCCCCCACCTTTCTCCTCCTCCTCCTCTCTGTCATCCATCATCGCAGTCAGCCACATGGCCAAGTCCTTCAGCAAGCTCCTCGCACTGTCAAATCACGTGGTCATGTATTTCAGCAAGCTCATTGCACTGTTTTAGTCATCTGGACATGTACTTTACTAAACTCCTTGCGCTGTTGAGTCATGTGGCAGCAATGTACTTCAGCAAGCCCCCCGCACGGTCGAGTCACGTGGTCATGTACTTCAGCAAGATCCCCGCACCGCCAGCGCTCCGGCAGTTTGAGCTGGCCTGTAGCGTGACTGAAGAATACAACAAACAGCATCAACATCTTCCGTCGAACTTCTTCAACGACTCGCTGTATAATCAAGCCATGTCTTCTGATGATTCAGGTCCTCCAGTACCCCCTCTCTTCCCCCCCTCCCCTTTCACTGCCAGTCATCATATAGCGCCCCCCCCCCCTTTCTCCCACTTCCACTCATCATACAGCCTCCCCCCCCCCCGGGGGAATTCCATTGATAATCACCGTTTTGTGCCCCACCCCCCATTTCTCCAAGTCTCCATCCTCATCTAGGGGCTGAACCAGGATCCCCCTGCCCCTTCCTTTCCTGCCTCTTCCTCTTCCTATCCTTTTAGCTTCCTCCCTTTTAGCTTCCTCCCCCTGTGACCCGCCCCAAGCCGGGTGATTGTCCCCCCCTCCCCCGCGTCACTCTTCTGTGGGGTCTATATAGGACTGTTTGACGCTTGCAAGGGCCCTGATGTGGCGCTGAGGTGGTGCTGACCTGGCACATTGAGGAAGGGAAGGGGTGCGGCACGCAGACTGGAAGCAGAGGATCGAGGCGGAGAAGAGCAGGGAGAGCAGGAGTGGAGAGGGGAGTGGGTACCCCAGCAGGGAGCAGGGGCCCGCCACTGGGCCGACGCGGGTGCCCAGGAAGAGGGCCAACGGGACGGCGAGGAGCGGGTCTGGCAAGACTGGGCCCTCCCCCTCCACAGCAGGTGCGCGACTCCCCTCCTCCCCTGGGGTCATCCCACACGCGCGCGCTCGCGCGTGTGTGCATAGAGAGGGTGAGGGAGGGGGGAGGGAAGGTGAGAGGGGCAGAGAGAGAGAGCAAGAGAGAGAGAGAGAGAGAGAGAGAGAGCAAGAGAGAGAGAGAGAGAGAGAGAGAGAGAGAGAGAGAGAGAGAGAGAGAGAGAGAGAGAGAGAGAGAGAGAGAGAGAGAGACTGTGCCGTGACAGTGAGTGTTGATTGGTATATAAATTCAGCGGTTTAGGTGATCCAGTGTGTTGGTGGCTGGGATGTGTTCCAGATATCTGGAGCCTGCCAGGCAGGGAGCGCTGGATGCGGAGGATGAGGAAGAGGAGGAAGATGCAATTCCGGGAACTCCCCCAGGCCTGTGAGCTGTGGGCAGGAGAGGGAGCCTTCGACCTCTGATGCGTTCGCAGGAGAGGGCTCCTTCCAGCTATCGGCTGTGGGCAGGAGAGTGCTCCTTCCAGCTATCGGCCGTGGGCAGGAGAGGGCGCCTTCGAGCCCTGATGCAGCACTACGCACTTCCTATAGCTGGGAATCTTGGGTTGGCGGTTTTACTTAGGTAGGTGTGTGGGGTAAATTCGCTACGGGGTCTCGGGTGTAGGCTTCCCCGAATCCCGCAGGCGGTTCAGCGTGTCATGTCGAAGGCGCAATGCGGTTTTTCGATGTCTCGCGGGCGGGACGGTGAGGCTCAGACACAATTTGAGGGAGAGGAAAGTGCAGCGATTCCACGGGATCCCCCCGCTTTTTGAGCAAAAAATTTCTTTCTACAATTGAGAAATCTTTCAAAAAAGAAAGAAATTTAAAAGAACTGACTTCTCATTTCATTTTTTGAATGTTTCTTATGTGGCAAAAAAAGAAAAGAATTTTCGTTGATAGTTGCATTATAGAGACAAGCAATGGAGTTTTTGTTGCTCATACCCTTGGTACACGACATCTTCAGGCCATACATCTTCATAATAACCGCTAAAGTACAAATCATACAGCCATTGCCACGACTTGTTAGGGTTTGTTCTGACCGTGGCATGAAAACCGCGCTTCATGATCAATTAACGGAAAAGTGAAATATATCAGTCAATTGACACCGAACGCCTCCACTCCTTGCAGGGTGCGACTAGCCTCAAGGGGAGGGGTGGGGGGGGGGGGCAAAAAAGTAAGAGAATGAAGTTGGGGTGCATACTTGGCAGCTTGTACTTGCAAACCATCTGCGGGGCAATGCGGTTTCAGCTGCGCTGTTTAGAGATTTGTGGTCCTGCTGGTGATTATAATTTTATTCTAGTATTGGGTCCAGCATGCCAGCGCTGGAAAAGGGACAAATTCTACTTTTGGTATTGGGTCCAGGAAGCCAGCGCCTGAGAAAGGACACATTTTACATTGAGTTTTGTCCGGTGAGCTAGCGTATTCAACGACAGTGTATTTTAATATCTGGTTCAGCAAAGCCAGTGCGTAACAAAGGACACAGGGGAAGGGGAAGATTGTGGGCATCCTTTGCTCAGCGTACCTTGGCTCAGCAATTTAATATAGATCTAGGAGTGGAAGGCAGGCACGTGTCTTTTCCTTTGCCATGGACTGTGCGGACCAGCAGGGATGGCATGCCCTCCCATAGACTGCTCTAGGTTCCTCACACATTTCCTCCATCCCTCGCTAACATGTCACCGCTCCCTTCTGTCCTTGCTCCTTTACCCATCAGAACACGCACATGCGGGCACGCGCGCGAGAGCGCCCCCCCCCCCCCACACACACACACACACACACACTCTCTCTCTCTCTCTCTCTCTCTCTCTCTCTCTCTCTCTCTCTCTCTCTCTCTCGCGCGCGCGCGCGCGCGCCCACCCTCTCTCTCTCTGTGTGTGACTGGTGCTCCTGATAAGGTCCTGCACCAGTCTTGCACAGTGATGTATGGTAATGTTATGCAGCCTCCGACCCTTAACCTGTGCCTGTGTACCTGTGTATTGGCAGGTTCTAGTGGCAGGCCCGCCACAAGCAGGGCACCAAACCAACGTGTTGAATCTGCCACTAAACCTGCCACTTCAGAGTGTTAGGGAGTGTGAGTTGGTTGACACATACATCGAGCCTGCTGAAGCGCTGCCTCCTATGCTTCGAAACCGGAAACCACAAAACGAAACAGGAAACCACAAAACGGGACGGAAGCGTGCCGTATGCAACGAATTATAATATTATAGAATTGACCGATACGACATTCTATAACAAAAATACGACATTCTATAATGTGTAGAATCAACAATGTCTTGTCAGTTTCAGGCCCACACAGCGCACAACTTGGAGGGAAATGACTGATCTTGGCGTTTGAAACACCGACACTGAAGAACGATTGCAGCACGATTGCTAAGGCTTGATGGAGTGGCAGGAAGCTAAAGTACGGCTGTGGGGGTAGAATAAACCATCTATTGAAGGTCCGAATGAAAAAGCAGCACAAAGCAACTCAAGGAAACAATTCCAAGCTTCATCTGGTTCAAGTCCCATTGTTCTTACACAGCGTGTACACGTCACACCAGGAGGTAAGAGTACTCAGACTAAGATTGATGTGGTGCGCAACGCGTACGCGTCTGTATCCTTTGACGTCCCTCTACAAAGTCTTAGCACAGGAGAGAAGGCGGTAAAGTACATCTGACCAGAAATGGTCCAGCCTGTTGCTGTCAGCACGAAATCCCGACAATCGCCGCATGATCTAAGCATTCCTTGAAAATCTGTGAGGCATGCACACCCTCCCGCACTGAACTATGTTTGGTGCACAATCCGCATGCATGCTACAACGTTTCGTACGCAGCTGTTGCGCAAGAAAGAGGAAAGTTGCAGCATTCATGCTACAACATTCCACCCAACCACAGGCGGTGTGCAGCATGAATTCTACAACATTCCAAAACAAAGCTGTAGCAGAATGAAGAAAGGCGGCGCAGCCAGTCAGAAATTGAAGGCATGCTCTAGCCCGTTTGCTGTCAGACAGTGTCTGCATGGAATCCAAAAATCGCCGTACCACTGGTATGAAACCAGCTTATAACACCAAAAACACAAGACAGAAGCAAGCCCCTTCCCATGGGAACTTCAGCACCAAACAACGATCCACTCGCATAATGTTATACATTGTTATGTGAGCAAGGTTATGTGAGGTTAACCTTGCTCACGTTGATTTATTCTCTAAGAACATGCAGAACTCCTGAGATCATGCATGCCAGCTTGAAACTGTCAAGCGAGGAGCATGTCCCAGACTATATATGCAACCTTGACACCACCTTGGGTGATTCAAGTCCCCCTTGCCCTTAAAATGCCATGATCCGCATAAATTGTTGATGAGGTAGTCAACATGAGGGATAAATTTCTCTCACACGACATTTTCATGGACAGTTCCGGCATACTTTTACCTATCTGTTGACCGAAATGATACGCCGCTAGCTTTCTCAGGCCAGGAGCGCATGGGAAGGCCGAAACTTGAGTATAACACGCATAACCCATTTTGCAACCCTCAAGCCCGGCCTTTCGATACGGGTCGTCCAAAATTCAAACCCATTATGTAAAGCCGGCACGGAGCAGGAACACGTGCTGTGCATGCTGGGAACAGTTGAATTTCGAACAACTATTAGGAAAGCTCGGCTTTCAGAATGGTTGTACAAACAAAAACTGACTGCACCGACCATGGGGACAGCACGTGGTCCTGCTCCCTCCTGCCTTACATATTTCTGGTCCCCGGAACCGTCTCAACCCTCACGGGACGGGCGGGGCTGCCAGGGCTCCTTCAAGGCAGAATCTTGGCGTAAGATTCCCCTCACAGAAAGAGCCTCATTTTGTGTGTGCGCACGTGTGTGTGTGTGAGTGCCGCTTTATGCCAGCCATGCAAGTAGCGCATGCATAGGGCAGAGCGACCCTTCTTTAAAATTGTCTTCTCTTTGATGTCCCAAACCAAAACAAAACGTGTGTAGGGCTATCGCCCACATCTTCCTTTCTCTAAACCAAAACAAAGGGGAACATAAGTGTAGCACCAACATGCTACAGATGTGCCGGAACCTCTTCATCTTACTGCATGAATAGACTTTGGGATGTCCTCGGCTAGTGTTCACTCATTGACGTACCCCAGTATGGGTCAGTGACACTGATGGGAGCCAACCACAAAAAGACACTCTTGATTCTAAAAAGACAAACCCCAACAGGGAGCTCGGTGATCTACTGTTCTTCCTCACCTGCTCGCGATCAAATGAATGGCCTGCAAATAGCTTGCAGAACACACCACCTATGCAAATTGCTGGAGGGTTGGCACGCATGGGCGTGCTGGACAGGTAGGATTCCTTCGAGCCCCACAGCCAAAGATAGGTGTCCAGCGGATTGTCACCTTCCAAAGTCTGGCTTCATGAAGCGGTCTATGAACTTGCACTGATGTTGTAAAACTAACCACATTAAAAACTATTCATTAAAACTTTTCAGGTGGCGGACCTCCATTGAGAGTTTTCCGCGACAGGGCGAAAATGCTTTGAACCCCAGACAAGGGAGGATCGGGGAGCTTTGCCCAAGAATATTGCAAATGGAGAAGGGCCATGAAAGACATGCTATGCATACAAAACGCCCGCGAACACCCGTTGCCCATTTTGGGTAAAGATAACACGCCCAACAAATGTCTGGTCATGAAATCTACACATTGCCCGGCTTGATGGGCAGAGCACCTTGTCAGCCTGGCAATGCCAGGTCACCCATAATCCTAAGAACAGAATGATGCCAACCCAGTTCCACTTACGTCAATCTGGTAGCAAATCTTCGCCCGACACTCTGTTCAAGTCAAGCCTGGCCTTCGAAGCAAACGACCACTGACCGCCCTTGGATTTGCCGCGATTCAAAACTTATATCTATTCTTATCTTGTGTCTCTCGTCTCCAGATCGAAGCGTGGCCGAGGAGGAGTTGACGGACGAGTCCGATTTTGAATGCGTTTGTTCTTCGACCCCTCGAGGTCCACGATACTATCTGGAGACGAGACAAGACATGACTCACCAGACATGGGCCCTTCTGCACTGGATGAAACAGAGCAGCTGCAGTAACAAAAGCTGCCTCCCGGATAACAAAATGTGCTGCCAGAAACCCTCCAGCATGTCAAAGCCTTTTCATAGTGTACAATGGCCCCGGAACAAAGCAAATTTGGCCCGAGAAGTCCTGGGTAGGACCACTGCCCTACCCGAGGAGCTTACCCCCCAAAGCCGATGCAAGTCCAGGGTTCCGATGTCGCCCTCCACCCGTGAAATCTCTACCACATGACAAGGGCGGCACACCAAAACCGACTCGAGAAAAAGGCTGACGCAAGGAACCCTTATCGCTTCCATTACCGTGAAGCAGACATAAACAATGCGGCGTGCATAAACTCATCTCTACCATGGGGCTGACATGAACATGTGGCGCACACAAACTCTTCTACCACGAGGCTGACATAAACATTGTGGCGCACACAAACTCATCTTCTACTACAAAGCTGACATAAACATTGCGGCGCACACAAACTCATCTCTACCATGGGGCTGACATGAACATTGTGGCGCACACAAACTCATCTTCTACTACGAGGCTGACATAAACAATGTGGCGCACACAAACTCATCTCTACCATGGGGCTGACATGAACATTGTGGCGCACACAATCTCATCTTCTACTACGAGGCTGACATAAACATTGCGGCGCACACAAACTCATCTCTACCATGGGGCTGACATGAACATTGTGGCGCACACAATGTCGCCTCTTAGAAATGGGGCTGACATAAACAACGCGGTGCACACAATCCATCCACAAACTTGCACCCGCATGTATCTCTTCTAGTTTACAACAATTGGCGAAGCCAGGTGTTTGCAGATGGCCAAGATTGTTCGGGGAAGCCCAACCTACACCTGCTTGAGTCCCAGCAATGCTCAGGCCCAAGTCCTGAAAGCGACCATTGGACTAGTGGGCGGCTGCTCGGGCACCGATGCGGCGCATGACCAGCAGGGCAAAAACAGCACAGGCCACAGTCATGATGGCAGTTGTGAACCACTTGGTTGCCTCCTGAAGGCCGATATCGGGGCTTGGCGCCCGCAGCTCTCCAACCCGCACGGCCTGGGACGGTGGCCGGAACTGCCTCTTCCTGTCACAACACCGACTGTCGTCAGCTCTTTCAACCCCTTCCAGAACTGGTGTCCCCGCAAGCGTATGTACGCACACGAATTCGAGAGCGTGCGCGGTTCTGTGTGTGTGTGTGTGTGTGTGTGTGTGTGTGTGTGTGTGTGTGTGTGTGTGTGTATGTGTGTGTGTGTGAGAGGGGGGGGAGGAGAGGGGGAGAGGGAGAAGGGGCCGGGGGGTGGGGGGAGACACACAGAGAGAGAGAGAGAGAGAGAGAGAGAGAGAGAGAGAGAGAGAGAGAGAGAGAGAGAGAGAGAGAGAGAGAGAGAGAGAGAGAGGAGAGAGAGAGAGAGAGAGAGAGAGAGAGAGAGAGAGAGAGAGAGAGAGAGAGAGAGAGAGGAGAGAGAGAGAGAGAGAGACAGAATTCGCTGCGTATACTTTGCATTCATGTTCAATGCTGGAGTTGGACCAGATACCTGGAGATGGTACGATGACTATACCCCACCTCCGACAAATACTTTCAGCCAAAGATCCCTGGCGCCTGGTACATGCACGAGATGCAAGACAGGAGGTACAGCAGGGGTTGGGGGTTGGGGAGGGGGGCTTACAGAAGGCTGTTGAGTTGGAAACCCAGCCCGATCATGAACTGCCCGACGGCCGCACACCCATGAGACACTGTCTGACCAAAGTGCTTCAAGCCCTCCCCGATTGCATCCATCAATTTCTGTACAGGATCCTTGCCAGATCCATCATCTCCAGCGCCCTGCATGCACTCGCGACCAAAATCCCTCAGCATCTTCACGCGAAATGCTTACAAAAATGCACCAAGAACCCCAGGCCCCCATCCCCTGCACAGCCCAGGGGTTTGCAAGGCCCCTGTCTCATTGCACTCATTCACTGGGCAGAAAAGATGTACAGTCATCCCCTTCTCTAAGCTCCCCTCACCTTTTCTGCAACCCCCCTTTTCCCTCTGTGTGTGTGTGTGTGTGTGTGTGTGTGTGTGTGTGGGAGAGGAGAGAGAGAGAGAGAGAGAGAGAGAGAGAGAGAGAGAGAGAGAGAGAGAGAGAGAGAGAGAGAGAGAGAGAGAGAGTGGTGACACACACACAGAGAGAGAGAGAGAGAGAGAGAGAGAGAGAGAGGGAGGGAGGGAGGGAGGGAGGGAGGGAGGGAGAGAGAGAGAGAGAGAGAGAGAGAGAGAGAGAGAGAGAGAGAGAGAGAGAGAGAGAGAGAGAGAGAGAGAGAGAGAGAGAGAGAGAGAGAGAGAGAGAGAGAGAGAGAGAGAGAGTGTGGGGGGGGGGGGGGAGGGAGGGAGCACTCCTCAATCCTGTCCCTGGCATAGGGAGCAAACATGGTCAACGTACTTGGGCTGACTAGGATGGACATACAATCCATAACATGGTAAAAGACGGTCCAACTTGTATGTCACTTAGAATCTGCATTCCTTTTGCACCCAAAGCAGCAGTTTCTTTGCATTGAACAGAGTTACGCTCAGGAATTCCAAGACAATATATCCAACAGGCTGTAATTGTCTAGGAGCAAGACCAGTGCCGCTATTGATGCTGTATAATATAAGCTTAAAACCTGTATAATATCAGCTTAAAATGATGTATACTATAAGCAAAAACACTGAATAATATCAGCTCAGATGCTGCATAATATCAGCTTAAACACTGCACAAGATCAGCCTAAATGGTGTGTAAGATTAGTTTGAACACTGTATAAACTCAGCTTAAATGCTGTATGAGATCAACTTAAACGATGTATAAGATCGGCCTGAATGCTGTATAACATCATTTCAACCGTGTATAAGATCAACTTTAATGCTGTATAAGATCAGCTTAAACACTGTAGTAAGTCAGCATAAGTGCTGTATAATGTCCTGTCAGCTTAAACGGTGTATATAATCATCAACCCCAGCCCTTACAAGACATTCTGAGACCCTCTTCAGGAACGACAGCCAATGGAGTGCATAGATAAGAAATAGGACAGACCGCTTCAATGTCAGCAGCAGCGCTGCGAGCTGCCGCGGGGAGGAGGTTGTTGAAGTCAAGGCGGCCCAGGTATCCCTGCTTCAAGCGCCACTGCAGCTTCAGCGGAAGAGATATGCACAGGAAACACAAACCATGCATGCATGCACATGTGAGTGATTCCTGATAAAAGAATGTGCAAACAACGACAACAACTCCTGGGAAGCCAACACAGGCCAAGCACACAGACCGCCAAATCCAGACAGGGCATTTAAAAGAAGTTCCCTACGGTGGTTAGATATTATCATTCATGCACGACAATATCTAACCACCATTGGGAACTCTTTGAAAAAGTGAAGGAGCACTATTCTGATAGAACGGGACACTAAGCCAGTCATCAGTCAGGACAGGAGTGTACTTGCAACTGTACCTGAGCATGTACATTAGCTATGGCCTCGCTGAAATTTGGATCATTCTTCAATGCAATCAAGCACTCTTCCTGCACCCGCGGATTTGCCAGCTGCATGGCAACAGAAGCCCGTCAGGTGACACTCCAGTTCCATGGACGTGAGAAACCAGCAATTTCTACAGCAGCCTTACCAAAGTGCAGAGGATTCCAGAAAATTGCGTCTGCAATTCAATGGCGGAATTCATAGACTCTTCGGCCTCTTCCATAGCCAAATTTGAGGACGAGGTCTCGCAGTCAACGTCACATATGTCCTGGGCGCTGCCGACCTCTGAGATAGTCACCCTGCTGGGTGCGGTGACCATTGCCCTGCATAAAGATGGAGGATATAAGTACAAGATTCTCATCGATCACAGAGACCGGTGCGTAACATATAGAGATACAAAGACACAGGGCTGACGCTCTCACCGTGGTGCCAAGGACATGATATCGTCAACTGCTTTCTTAATTTCAGAACTTTCAAAGAATAGATAGTCATCTTCAAATTCTTTCAGGCTCCACTCTTCCACGACCTGCCACAAGCAAGGTCCCAGGCCAATTACACACAGGCTGCCATTCTCAAGTTATCTTCATTTAAGTTGCAACGACCCAGACTGTCAGGCTACAATTTAGCCAAAAAAATGTTGACAAGGTAACCCTTTCTTGCCACAGATGCCAAGGAGCCATTACAGGCCACCCAAGGAACCAAAGCCAGAGTTGGGCAGTTGCCGTTACCTTGCCAGTCTTTGAGCAAGTCTTGTTTTCGGGCAAAGGTTTCTGCATTTTACAGAAAGACGTGGAAGGGGCGGCAGCCCCTGCCACAGCGGCAGAGGCCACGCTCTTCCCAACGATATTTCGGATCATCCTCCTAGGCAAGGTCGACTTTACCGAACAGGCTTGTCTCTAGCTCCCTCACCACATGGGCTTCCTAACTATCCAGCAAAGGTGCAAAAACAGGTGATTTTTGACGTATGTGAGGTGTCTGTTGTCGGGGTAGAAAGCCAGCTTGCACGAGATGTTGTGTACATTCCATCCCTCGCGTGGAGCAGATGCCATCTCTGCCAGATGCCCCATCTGATAGCAAACCCTACCCACTGTGAGGACGAGGTCACTCGACTCGCGGCCGCGAGTCGCGGGACTCGAGTCGGCATCTGCCTACTCGGCAAGGAGGCGTCCTCGGGAGTCTGGCAGAGGACTCAGTCTTGCACTGCAGACTCTGCACTCGAAGTGCGGCACCCCGGATTCGGGACTAAAATCGAATCCGGCATCGGCGAACTCGAGGTGAAGTCGCTTAGCCACGGCTGCAGTCCTTCTGGAGCATCAAGGTCTTCAGCTCCCACCTTCTACGTTTATCATCCTACAAACAGTATCTATGGTTAAAAGACTGACGACCTTTTTTTTTTTAGTTTCTTGTCGGCAGCAGCATACGGTAATACTGCACGGTGCACAGGTTAAGTGTGAGGGTCCAAACCACCGCTTGAAGCTACTTGAGGGCATATTTCCACTTTTTTTTTGAAAAAATACAGATTTTGCATAACATCTTGATTGGAACAGGCTTTCAGTCCTAGAAAGTTGTTGTGGATCACTGCCTCACTGCCTGCCTTCGAGTGTGGTGGCCGACTGCTTTGGAATTAAGCATCCAGTAAATTAAAAAGTGGATCCACAAATATGAGCTATCTTTTGCCTCACTTGCATACTGGCTATGCTGTTGACCAAGCCATTCTATCAGTAAGGGGCCTTTGGATTTTCCCTTTCCTTCCACCTGAAGTGTAATTTCTTGTCGGTAGATTTTGATAATATTCAGTAATCATTTTTGGCTTCGGAGGCGTATAAAGGTTGATCTGGCAGATGTAGATCCAGGTTGCTTCTTTAATATTCTGTTTAAGGGAGACTGGTTTGATGTCCGTTCCTGCCACAGGAAGAAGACAGGGTGGTTGTAATACGCTTTGGGCGGGACTATGATCCGACATGTATGCAGATGGACGAGGTATGAGTAGCAACAAATGTTGGGAACTTGGCTTGGGGTTGAACCGCTGCTTGCTGTTTGCTTCCCTCTAGAGCCTACATTTTACTTGGGTTTGCGCTATGCAGATTCTTGCAGGGGTTGCCGACCAAATGAAGAATTTTGCAGTTATATACCTTGTGGACATATCAGAAGTTCCAGATTTCAACACGATGTACGAGTTGTACGATCCCTGCACAGTGATGTTTTTCTTCAGGAACAAGGTATTGCCCCTATTCTGTTTTACTGGCATACCATACTAATTATATGTTCAATATGTCGGTCTGTCTGTGTGCCATACTAGCTGTATGTAAGTGATATGTAAGTCATATCATGTTGATTGCGTCCAGTAAACAGGGCTTCACCCTCACATGGGTGCTTGACATGGTAGTGCCATGCCCTTTTGTTGGTGCTTCACTTATCTTGTGCTGATGCTGTTGGATAATGGCTCCAGTGTCCCCATCTTGTCTGCATGTGATTTTGATGCTAATTATGGCAGTTCTGCTTTCACCATCGCTGGGTAGGGGACTGTCTGACTGGAGTTGTTTGTCATGTCTGCAGCATATCATGATTGATTTGGGCACTGGAAACAATAATAAGATCAACTGGGCCATGAACGACAAGCAGGAGTTCATTGATATTGTCGAAGTCGTTTACCGGGGCGCAAGGAAAGGGCGAGGTTTGGTGGTCTCACCTAAAGGTATGATGCCCCCCGCCGAGCGGGGTTGATGGAATCTGAAAATTGGAGATGAAATAAGAAAACCCCACAAGCCCCCGGGGGTGTGTGTGTGTGTGTGTGTGTGTGTGTGTGTGTGTGTGTGTGTGTGTGTGTGTGTGTGTGTGTGTGTGTGTGTGTGTGTGTGTGTGTGTGATATTCGCCATGACGCTTTACATGTGAAAAATGCCTGGCTGGGTCGCAGTAAGCCCCGTCCCCAGAATGCCCCCCCCCCCCCACTCTCTCCTCTCCCTCTCCCCGCCCCCCCTCCCTTGCCGCCCATCTCATTTTCTCCCACACACCCACCCCCACACACAGGCACACCCATTACAGACAGGCGCACACACACACACACACACACACACACACACACACACACACACACACACACACACACACACACACACACACACACAGACCAGTCATTGCCAATCACAGTCTCAGGTTACCCTCTTGGTGGGGGCATGGTAAGTGGTTTTGCAGAATGACTCGCTCACTTACCACGGAAAGCCATCTTCCCGAGGGGTTCGGTTCGAGAAGGGACGCCGTGCATCTGGTCCTTATTGCACGCTGCTCCGTACTTTACATATGCGGGATGTGCATTACTACTGTCTGCGATGCTAATCGAGTAGTTGGAGGCCGTGGTTACTGATGTAAGGGTGGTTGCAGATTACTCAACAAAGTACAGATACTAATCACGCGGAGCTTGAACCACCATTTAAATTCGTTGCAGCATGTACCAGCTCCCCTGCTTATGTTTGTTCCCATTCCAGAGGCTTCCACTGGAGGCCATCGTGTGACCTTTCAAATTTGCCCTTGGCAATGTTGGCAGTTTGGCCTGGCTGCAATGATTGGGTCCGACAGAACGGCATTCATGCCCCAACCTGCAAATGCCATAACTAGCATCATGACCAGCAGATGTTATGATCAGCATCATGACCTGCAGATGCCATAACTAGCATCATGACCAGCATCATGCCCAGCACATGTCATGACCAGCGTCATGCCCGGCACATGTCATGATCAGCATCATGACGAGCAGCTGTCATGCTGGGCCCCATTAGTGTATGAAGTGTGGTGCAGCATTGTGTGGCCAGTGTGTGAAAGGTTGTTTGTCTTGGAGCTGAAGAGTTCTTGTTTGTGTGCTGGTACCTGCATTTGCTTTATACCTGATGTGACACTCTCTCAAGGGCTGTTGTACACTTCGCGAAGCTAGTAAGGGGAGTTCATTGCTTGCTTTGCTAAGATAGCAGCAAAGAAAATTTGCAGTGTGTAGCAAGCCAGTGCACCAGGCCTGCAGGACAGCTGGGTCGGTGTCGCCAACTCGTGTCGACATGCAGGAGGAGAATGCTGGCAGGCTGAGTAGTGTGCAATGTTTAAAAAGTGGTGAAATATATGTAACGCACCATGTTTTTGTGTTTGTGGTGGCTAAGACTTGCTCGGGCGTCCTGCCTTTCCTGTGGTACGGTATTGTTGAGGTCGCTTCCCATTGTGTGGAGGGTTGTATATACAGCGTCTGGCTGTCTATATAAACATGTCTTGTATATGGTCTACAGACGTGTCTTGTCTGGTCTACACACGGGCTATGAATGGTCTACACACGTGTCTTGTATGGTATGCAGACGTGTCGTTATTGTCACCCTGCGAAACAGCAGTGGATCATTCTGCGATATATCTAGAGAAAGAGGTGAACTGTATGACACATCTGTTTCATGTTTTCCGGATTGACTACACTTCCACTAGGAGTGTAAAAATGCAATGCAACCTGTGCCGAAAGCAGACGGGAGGCTTGCTAATGCACGAGGTAATCAGCTGACCTGCAGGCTCTCTTTGCAGGTTTGAATTCAAAGTCTTCAAAGTCTGATATCTCAAATACTTGATGGTCGAGGTCGTCAGAAAAGGGTGCATTCGACTCCGTTGGGCGTTGCATGTTGCATGACTATCTTTACTCCAGTAAAACTTGCCAACTTTATGTTCCTCCACAGAATCTGCAAGGGCTCCACTTCTAGAATCTGTACGAACATCTCAATGTATATTCCAATCTGTCGGATTTTTGAAACGTGTATGTCCTGTGTTCGTATGCAACTTCCATACTCAAAAAGAGACGTCTGCACACTTCCAATGCCAGCAAGCCCTGCCACAACTACGTAGGCATGCCGTATACTGAGGTAGATCAACGAGAAGACTCTTCCACGCAAGCAGCCAGGATGAGTCCCTAGGACAAGAATTGGCATTTGATGGTCTCGAAATCTCGACCCAATCAAGCCCCACACTAAGCTGCAATGGAAATCTACTCTGAAGTCAGTAACACCTGAAGAAACAACGTTTGCACTAGACGCTCTCAATGGCTCGGATGCAGTCGCTCACAGATGCTCCAGCCTTCATCCGCTCTTGCAGCATTTCATACTCCTTGTTGTACTGCCGTAACAAATCTCCGGCTTTAAAGGCAGCCCACCTCTGCAGGCAACAGCAAGGCCTTTATCGATCGTCTGGAAAGAAAGAACACGCAAGGTGGCACCCTCACTACTTACAAACAAGCTCGGAAATTAAAAGCATATGTAGCGCCAGGTATGGCAATCATACTCTCAAACTGCTTGCACCTCCAACACAAATACCCAAGACCGCAAGTAAGCATGAATATTGCAAACGATGGCATTTCACGTGCTTCAGAACTCGCTTCAGAACCCCCGCCAAGAGGGTGCATCATCACCTTGCCCCTCACATGACAGCAAACTGATCTTCTTGCAGAACTGACGCCATTGCTTCATCTAGTAAGCAGGGCAAGATAGAGAGCACGGATGATTCGTAGATGACTCAGCTGGCTAATGTCGACCCAGCTGGTACCGATTCAGAACGCCTTGCTTGCCTGCCTTCCTTGAACGCCTTGCGGCATGACAACAAGTAGAAAAACGAACACCAATGAAGCACTTGTCACAGGAAAGGGAGTATGGGGCAGAAGAAGTGGGCACACCGTCAGGTTCTGCTGGGCGCTGTCGCTGAGTTTTGTCTTGCTGCGGTTCATTATGCGTTGCAGATCAACCAAGTCTGCGGTTTGTCCAATCACCTGGAACACCAAAGCCAGCCCCAGGTCCCCCTTGCTGCTTCCCCTCACTTGAGGTGCCAAAACGAGAGAAACTCCTTGCATTCTACAATGCAGTCAGCTTGGCAGAATGCTTGTGTGCATGCAGGCATCCACTCACTATCGCACGCGAGCGCACGCACATACACACACACACACACACACACACACACACACACACACACACACACACACACACACACGCACACACTCTCTCTCTCTCTCTCTCTCTCTCTCTCTCTCTCTCTCTCTCTCTCTCTCTCTCTCTCTCTCTCTCTCTCTCTCTCTCTCTCTCTCTCTCGCTCTCGCTCTCTGTGCGTGCGTGTGTGTGTGTGTGTGTGTGTGTGTGTGTGTGTGTGTGTGTGTGTGTGTGTGTGTGTGTGTGTGTGTGTGTGTGTGTGTGTGTGTGTGAGCAGAAGCCACACCTCTTCATACTTGCGACCCTCGGCAGTGGCCCCGGCCAAAGCAATGGGTGCCAGCTGGTCCACATCCGAATCCGACAGGAACCCTTCGATCAGTCTCTTCTGCAGCTTGGCCTCCGCAAAATCGGTGTGCGCACTCCCGATCCCCAGGCTATACCCTGTCACTGGTACCCCCAGCAGGTACCCCACCTGCGCTTCCCCCAGCCGTACCCTCTCACTGGTACCCCCGGCAGCTACCCCACCTGCGCTTGTCCCAGCCGTACCCTCTCTCTGGTACCTCATCAGGTACCCCACCTGCTCATCCCCCATCCTGGCCCTCTCACTGGTACCCCAAGCAGGTACCCCACCTACTCATCCCCCAGGCGTCACCTGTCACTGATACCCTCAGCAGCCACCCCACCTACGCGTCCCCCAGCTGTACCCTGTCACTGCCTCCCCCAGCGGTACCCGGTCTCTGGTACTCCCAGCAGCCACCACGCTCACCCCAGCCATAGCCTCTCAATAGTACCCCCATCAGGTAACCCACGTGCGATTGAGTAGCTGGAAGGTGAATGCTATCTTTGTGGCCATTACCGTCATCG
>MVGU01001455.1:22500-25000 GCA_002005505.1 Botryococcus braunii | reverse complement strand
CCCTCTCCCCCCCCCCCCCAAAAAACATTTCCAGCAGGGCGATAAGCGCTCTTCTTGGACCCTTGGTTCCCTCGCCCGGAACTAAACTAAGCCCCGGGAGATGTGTGGCTTAACTAAACTAAGCCCCGGGAGATGTGTGGCTCAAGTGTACCCTCAAAGCGCAACGTCTCGCTGCAAATGTGTGAGCTGCCCATTTCTGTCTGATGTGGTAGAGCTGAGCCGCACATTGCCATCTCCCTGAAAAGTGTGTGGGCTGAGTCAGACATTTCCAGATGCATGCCATTGTGTGCCTTGGCTCTACCCCATCAGAGAGATGGTCGCACCTCAGTGGCTCCTGGCGGGATTGTGTGTGTGTGTGTGTGTGTGTGTGTGTGTGCGCGCGCGCGCGCGCGCTTAGGCGCGCGCGTGTGTGCGTGTCTGCGTGTTCCTCTGTGTGTATGTGTGTGTGCGCCTCTGTGTATGCATGTGCGTGCGTGCGTGCGTGCGTGCTGTGCATGTACGTCTGTGTGTGCTGGCGTGCATGCGTGAGTGTGCGCATGAGTTGTGTGTGTGTGTGTGTGTGTGTGTGTGTGTGTGTGTGTGTGTGTGTGTGTGTGTGTGTGTGTGTGTGGGCGCGCGCGCGCGCCCTTGCACATGCGAATGACCGGACTCAAGGGGGTTGGGGGTGGTGTGACTGAAGGCGCTGTTTGCAGCCCGGCTGGTGGGGGATGTTGCGGGACGGTTCCTGCCCAGCTGTCGCCCCTTCGCGACCCGCAGTGGGCTGCTCTGCTTCGCACTGCTGAAGACGGGAATGACCGTCCCCGCTTTCTTCTACCTGCACAAGGTGGGCCGCAGCTGTCTCGCCCGCAGGAGCGTGTGTAAAGGGATTGCTTTCTTGGGGTTCTGTGGGGGAGCGACATCATGTCCTGAGGGCGTGCGGGGGAAGGGGATAAAATCGTTGGGGTCTGCGGGGGAAGGGGATTGTGTCTTTGCGGTCTGCGGGGGAAGGGGATTGTGTCGTTAGGGTCTGCAAGGGAAGGGGATTGTGTCGTTAGGGTCTGCAGGGGAAGGGGATTGTGTCGTTAGGGTCTGCAAGGGAAGGGGATTGTGTCGTTGGGGCCTGCAGGGGAAGGGGATTGTGTCGTTAGGGTCTGCAGGAGAAGCGGATTGTGTCTTGAGGGCGCGCGGGGAAGGGAACTGTGTCTATAGGGTCTGCGGGGGAAGGGGATTGTGTGTTGAGGGTGTCTCAAGGGAGCCCCAAGTGTGCAACTGCCAGTCAGTTCCTGAAGAGTGTACCTTATGATTGCCCTGGTGCTGGGGCAGCGGGTGGGAGAGAGGGAGGAAGGGGTGAAGGGGGGGGGGGTTGGAAGGACAGAGGAATGGGGAGGAGGGGGAGGAGAGGGAGGGAGGGAGGGGTACGGGGAGGGGGGCGAGAGAGAGAAGGTCGAGAGAGTGTGTCAGTGTGTGGCTTGCATGCGTGCGCGCACGCGCGCGCGTGTGTGTGTGTGTGTGTGTGTGTGTGTGTGTGTGTGTGTGTGTGTGTGTGTGTGTGTGTGTGTGTGTGTGTGTGTGCGCGCGCGCACACACCCGTGCACAGGCAAGCCCACCTTGAAAGGCGTTGCCTGCTCCACAACCCTTGTACTCTCCTCAAAACACTGCCCGCTGCAACCGTTCATCCTGCTTCTCAGGTCTCCCTTCCATGTCGATCCCAAACCCCTCCCTGGGGCCCCCACAGGTCGGGGGAGGGGGGAGGAGAGGCATCAAAAGGGTCCGTCAATTAGTAATGACTCATCAAACCCTTAGTGACTCATTACTAATGCTGACAAGGAAGCGCGCGGCCCCCACAGGGGGCGGCGCTGTCGGATGAGGCGGCTGTGGCCTGGGTGTTCCTGTTTTGGCTACTGGGGGGCTACCTAAACACCCGGGCGTACATGGCGGCCCCCCGGTGGGCCCCCAAGGGGAGCGAGTCCCGCGCGGGAGGCCTGATGGCGCTGGTCTTCCAGCTGGCCTGCCTGGCAGCGGTCATGCTCGCCTTCGTGCTGGAGGCCTCGATCCCCTCCTTCCTCACGAGCCACGTGCACCTGGGCATGGTGCACTTGTGGAGGTAGTTAAGCAGCTTCCGGCAGCTTCGGGAGCAGCAGCTTCCTGAGAGAGCTCGGCTGGCTGCCTGAGCCTGTGCACAAGTTTCCTGAGCTGAGAGTAGCTGTGGGAGGACAGAGTAGTTGCCTCGTCCAAAATGTGCACGCCCATGGGTATGGGGGGTGGTGGTGGTGGAGCTCTCTTTGCAAGGAAATGGGGGGGGGGGGTTGCGGTGGTGGAGTTTTTTGCAAGGAAATGGGGGAGGGGGTGTGCGGTGGTGGAGCTTTTTGCAAGGAAATGGGGGGGGGGGTGGTGCGGTGGTGGAGCCTTTTGCACGGAAATGGGGGGTGGTACCACCGGTGGGTGCGGTGGTGGAGCTTTTTGCAAGGGACCCTGACACTGAACAGATCGTTTCATCTCGTGTCCGTGGTCCTGTTGACGG
>MVGU01001455.1:15000-17500 GCA_002005505.1 Botryococcus braunii | reverse complement strand
TTGGCAAAGAACCACAGGCAATCAAATGGAATTGTCCCGTCCACCAATCCTGAGCCTTTCCCCTCAAGAACATCGTCGCCACCTCCACTGAACGAGATGATGCAAGGTCCACATAGTAAGCCCGCAAATACATCTCTGTCTGAGTCAGCCAACCATCAAGCTTCACAGGGTCTCCTTCAAAAGCAGGAAGGTCAGGGAATTTAAGGGTAGGCTTCCCTGAACTACTCGTGCTTGCCGGTGCCGTGGCCGGACTAGCCGTTGGCGGTGGCAATGGAGGAGCCATTGGAGGAGGTTGAGTGAGAGACCGCTGGATCACAACTCTAGACCGTCCAATATGTTCTGAGCTGTGATATCTGGAGGAGAAGTCGATGGAACACCAGATCCTGACGCAACGGTGTCCGCGCTGAGAGCACCGATATCACGAGATAACTAAGCATACGCTGTGGATCTCCCCTGAATGATCTAAATCTCCCTCTTCAGGAGGATTTACAGGTGGATCAGACCTCGCGGAGCTACGACTGCGGGTACGGTTCCTCGAAACCGGACATGGATGCCGCGACATAGTGAAAAGAAGAGAAAAGAATGCTCACCACGAACGAACGACAAAGGAACTATCCTTTGTCGCCGATACCACTGTAGTATGTAGCAATAGCGGAAGAGGTTTGTAGAATTGAGACCGTTCACGATGAGCACGGAAAAGATGTTACATGAATGATTCGCATGCCCACTCTTAAACCCAGGGGGGGTTGAATTATATTGTACTGCCTCTGACGTGTAGTCGGGCAACCGAGCGAGCTACCTGAGCGAGGTTGTACTGTGAATTAAGATCACAAGGGCAAGTCATAGAGCAATGCCAAGGACTACTAGAGCATTATACCCTAGGAAATGCTACAACTTAAAAGAGTGGTGAAGACGCAAGCCCCAGAGAAGGGTAGCCCAACTAGAACCGGTCAGCCTTGGGTCCGCTTGCATTTGCTTTTAAATTAAAAGTAAGCAAAGTCGTTGTGTGGGAGTGGAGGAAACGTGCGTGGAGGGGGATGGTGGGGTACCGGATGTTGGCTCCGTTGTAGGAGTTCCAAGATTAAGTTGCGAATCACAGCTTTTCAGCACTTTTCGGTTCCAAATTTGGAGCTATAGTGTAGTAAGTATGCATTTTCAATGTGGTGGGCTGGCCTTATTTGAGGCTTTACTCCTTGTTAGAGGCGAGGTTGGGCACACGGGCCCGGAAATGCTAGTTGTATGATGGGGGACCGGGCTTAAAGCATGTGGGTTCGAGCGTGCCTAACTGAAGGAACTCAGGTTTTGGGGGCCTTGCTGCGTTCAATAGTTTAAACCGGCGAAGTTCCAGTTTGCGCAACGAAAATATACTTACTTGGGGACTATTTAACGCTTTTGGCAAAGGGGGACACTGCCTACTGAATCTGCGGACCAGCTGCAAGCCCATTGTACTTATTTTATTTGGGGGGAGTGCAGGCCCTGTCCTCCGCAATGGGCCCTTGCCGAGGGCGCGGGGACCGGGATCACGGGACCCAACGGTCTCGTTCTCAGGGGCTCCAGTCATCGCAGTTACTAGAACGAGGTGTCCGAATTCCCTTGGTGTGTGCATCTGCTTAACGTCGTAAAGCCTTTGTCGTGATTACTGTTGGTGCAGACTTGAAAAGGATTGGAACATGTTTTGGAAAAACTCGGACCCCTGTGCCGGTGGAGGGGGTGGGTCAGATCCGCTACTTAGTGCGGGCCACTTCAACTATACACATCGCCCTGCTCGTGATACTTTCTGGGGCTTCCTATTCGTCATATTTCTGGTAGTGACCTTTGCCGGTGGATTTTATGGAATCTCGAAGAGGTATGCGTTCCCGTCGAACTGGGCGTCACGCACCTCTCTTCGATCCTTGCAGGCGGGGTCATTGCTCCCTACCATGTGTCACAAAGTATGTTTTGGGTGTGCAACATCCAGCATACGAAGGCTTGTTTATAAAAACGTGAAGATGGATCAGCAAGGTCGGGAAACCAGGAAGTTGCTATGATTTGCTCTGCATTTCATAGTTTGGGAGATGACTGTCGCTGACCCCAACCTAGTAGGCCAATGAAAACATTCAGTGTGGCTCAGTGAACAGGGGCTGTTGTCGGTCTCTTTCAATGTTTGTTGTAGGTCAGACACCAAACTCAACAATTGAGGTCAGCTTGATTGTTCAGTGCAACTTTCGTGTTCCTTGCCCATTATGTTATCACAAATACTAATCTTATTGGCATGCACCTTGTACAACCGAATCAGATGGTATGTGTATGACTCTGATTCCTTATGCAAACTGCGCTGGAAATGACAACTATGAGAGCTCATAGTCTACAGGATCTCTGCTTACCAGCCCGTAAGCGTGCTTGAAACTTACTCCCCCCTCTCTTATTCCCCCTCTCTTTCCCCGCTCTCCTTCCCCCACTCTCCCCTCTCTCCCTCCCCCTCCCCCCCTTCCTGCCTCCCCCTCTCTCCGTTCTCTCCAAC
>MVGU01001455.1:0-10000 GCA_002005505.1 Botryococcus braunii | reverse complement strand
GGACCCCTCCCTCCAAGTTGTGCGTGCCCGCACCACCCGCGTGTGCTTGCCCCCCCCTCTCCCCCAAGCGTGCTGTGTGAAAAGTTTTTGATTTTCACAACGGCACCCTTTTTTTATTTTACTACTTTAAATACTTTTTTTTTTTTTTAGTTGCAAAAAGGAGGATACGGGTCAACTAATGTAACCTGAGAACGCATTCTCTGAATATCCAACATTGTGGTTAAGGCTACTGGTTATGGTTGTCTAGATAAGGCCGTCTGGATGTGGTTGTTTGGATAAGGCCACATGGGTATGCTCCTTTGGATGAGGCCACAGGGATGCAGTCGTTTGATGAAGCCACATGGATATGGTCATTTGGATGAAGCCACAGATATGTGGTCGTTTGGATAGCCCCACATGGGTAGGCTCTTTTGGGTGAGGCCACAAGGATGTGGTTGTTCCGATATGTTCACATGGGCACATGGGCGTTTGGATAAAGGCAACATGGGTATGCCCGTTTGGGTAAAGCCACAAGCATATGGTATTTTAGGTGAAGCGACATTGATGGTGGTCGTTCTAATAAGGTCACATGGTCATGGCCGTTTGGATAAGCCCACAAGGATAAGCTGATTTGGACAATGCCACAAAATACGGTCGCCTGGATGACCACCCTCCCCCCCCCATCACGTGCGTTCCTGGTGCATAAGGCTCTTCGTTCTCTTCTTCTGCGCGCCTGCCGTTCAATTGTCTTATATCTGTGATGGTTTTGCGCTCCTTTTGGATGGTTTTCAGAGGCAAGTTGTGCACTCTTTTTGGACAGTTTTCAGAGCCAAGTCAAAAGCCCGGGAGGCATGGATTGATAGGGTGTGCTTTGAAGTTTTTCTGAATATTTCTCCCCAAGCATCTGTTCTCAGCTGCTTGCCTTTCTGCTTCAGCGTCTGCTCTGATCTATACTTGCCTTTCTGCCCCAGCATCGCCTCTCAATCTCTTGCCTCTTCTGCCTAGCATCAGTTATGACAGTTTTCCCCTCTCTTCCTGTATCTTCTCTCAGCTTTTTGCCTTTCTGTCCCCAGCATCTGCTCTCAGCTTTTTGCGTATCTGCTTTAGCTGAGCCAGCCACCTGTTTTCAGATGCTCGGAGTGTCTGTGTGCATCTGGAGACGCAGCATGCTGAGCGTGCTGAGTTTCTGCGTGTATGTGTAGACGCAGCGTGTGGGAGTGCAGCATTCTTTATCAGGGAATGCGTGAGGCAGGGCCCCGGGGGGGGGGGGGGCTGCTTTTGAAGTCCTGTGCGCCGGGTTTGTACTGCAGGAGGCGACGCTGCTGGGCGTGCTGTGCTTTGTTATGGCTTGGATGGTGCAAGCATTTGTTGCCAGCGTGTTGCTCAACGTCGTAGATGCCACGTTCTTCTGCTATGCGGTGGACAAAGACACGCACGCCGTCACAAATTTGGAAATTCACGACATTTTCTCCCAGGTGCGCTGTTGGTGGTGTGCGGATGGGCGGGACCTGCAAGTGGCGGGCCCTGAAGAGGGGCGTGGGATGGGGGTCCGGCCGGTGGAGAATGTCTAGTGAAGGAGGCGTGCATTGCGTAAGCACGCACGCACATGTGTGTGTGTGTGTGTGTGTGTGTGTGCGCGCGCGCGCGCACGCACACACACACACACACACACACACACACACACACACACACACACACACACACACACACACACACACACGCGCGCGCGCGCGCGCGCTCGCGTGCGCGCGCGAAGACATTCACACGCATGCAAGCACGCGTGTTTTGAGTGTGCGCGCGCGCACACACACACACACACACACAGAGAGAGAGAGAGAGAGAGAGAGAGAGAGAGAGAGAGAGAGAGAGAGAGAGAGAGAGAGAGAGAGAGAGAGAGAGGAGAGAGGGGGGGGGGGGGGGGGAGGGGGGAGGGAGGGAGGGAGGGAGGGAGGGAGGGAGGGAGGGAGGGAGGGAGGGAGGGAGGGAGGGAGGGAGGAGGGAGGAGAGAGAGAGAGAGAGAGAGAGAGAGAGAGAGAGAGAGAGAGGAGAGAGAGAGAGAGAGAGAGAGAGAGAGAGAGAGAGGTGTGTGGGGAGAGAGGGGGGAGCCACAGACGCATGCACACTGGTATACTCACAGTGCTTCATAGCAAGCCGATACCCCCTCCCCTTGGGAAGCATGCCGTGGGAGGGGTTGCTTGCTTGGATGAAAATGACTGGGCCTTTGTGGAGACTTAAGTAGAACGAGTGAGTGTTACACAGCACCCTCCTTGATGACTAGATGCGCCTGTCTGAGATTCATCCACTCCCATGCGATCTCTACAGAGTTCCCACCATTTTGGGGTTGGTTGCCCCCGTGCTTTTGCTCTTTTCAAAGCCAAGGCAAGGCTTGCTTACTGATCTGCACTTCGAGCAACAGATGCGCTGTAAGTTTGGTCCCCGTCCCCACGTGGGCGAGTCTCATGGGTTCCCCGCCTCTGAGATCTGATCACCAGGGGCTCTGTACGGGGCAGGTTCCTGTTGGCGTGGCGGTACAGCAGCCAGGTGGTGAGTATGCATATGGTACGGCGCAGCCCAGGGCGCCGATGTACGGCGGCTACCAAAACCCCACAGGAGCACAGCGGGGTTTTGAGCCCGATAGCATGTCCCGAGTGTGAGGTGAACAGTTTGGGGTTCCTTGCACTGTTCGTGCTTCCCTGGGTATGCATTAAGAACTTCATCCCGCGAAAATTGGAATCCCACCGTTTTTTCCTGCGTACTCCCACCCAGTACGATCACACAAAACCTGAAACCCAAACACACAAAAAGGAAAATCTAGACAGGGTTTTGATTAAAGCTTCAAAGGTGGAGCTCCCATGTGCTTGCCGACGTCTGGCACCTCCGCAAGAATTTTGAACTCACCCGGGCGTCGCCGTATCACTATCAGCAGACTGTAGCTGGCGAGGTATTAGTAGATGTATTGCTAGTACTGGGTCTGTCACGTGAGTACTTGCAAGTCCAATGGGGGAGCGATTGATTCAAGGATGGCGTGGAACTTTTGGAACTTGTTGGAGACGGGTGATGGAGTGCACTAAAATGCTGGATGCTATAGGCTATATCCCACACATGCGGGATGCTGGATGCTACATGCTGGGCGCATTGCCGTTGCATCCTCCACCATTGGATGCCGCAGATTCCGTCAGTCAGTACACGTCCAGCTGCGCATTGCACTGTACTAAAGAATAGCGCAGCCGTACTGGAAGCTGGCATCACTCGCGAGCGATCGGTCACGGAGTGATTTTGTTCTTGGCTCGATCAGATTGTCGATCCCCGATTAAATGTGGGGTATCCAACAGCATTGAGCGTTTCATGCCTATAACTCAACAGGCCAGCCAGCTTGGTCTGCAGTCCGTGGGTGTGAGCTGCCGATAGCGTGTTCCCAATTGCTAAATGGAAGCGTGTAATTTGCAAATACAGAGTCACACGGGTTGGGTAACCGAGTTAGTCATGCCCTTCAGTCTCGTGAACCACGTGCCGGTGCACCACGTGATTCTGCTGTTGTCTTGTGTTGCAGGGTGAGCTTGGCAATTTCATAACCAGGAAATATAAGGAAGGAAGGAAAGAAGGAAGGGAGGAAGGAAGGGAGGAAATATTATATCCAGAACCAGCCATCAATGCCGTTAACCTTCCAGAACCAGCCATTAATATGATGGCTGTAGGGATGACTCCTAAGGATATGCACTGAGATATGCACAGTGTATGGCGGATTTTACATCCATCGGTGGGCCGGATTTTACATCCATGTGGGCCGGATTTTACATCCATCGGTCCCCGTATGTGCTGGTTGACACGTTTACCTCTTTTCGAAGCATGCATGCGCATCCAGCAGGATCGGCTCTATTGCCCTTATACTGGATATTGCATGCACTGTGGAGGGAACGTGCACTTGAGGGTCTGCTGAGTCATCGGCATCGGTATGATTGGTCCTGACACGCAGATGATGTATGGAGTGATGTACATGTTGTCCATGTTTGCTGTGACGACGGCCCGGGAGGCAAGATCTGCTTGGGGTTTTAGTTGCGGTTCGGCGCTTCCTTTTCGAGGAAAAGAGAAGTTCCAACCCCCTGCGTGGTATAGCCAGTAGGTCCATTGATGAAAGTCCGTATTAATAATCTCTACTATTATGGCGGGGACTTGAGGGCTTGTGTGAGTATTTACGACCTGTGAGGTGTTGCTAGACGTGTGGAGTGATGAGGTGATTAATCCTATAATGTTATGTTTATAATATTGTAATGGTGTGGTTCATGGAGTGTGAGGTGATTAACGAGGTCAAAGGTAGACCTGTGAGATGATGAGGTGATTAACGCGACCTGTGCCGTGGTGCCCAGCTGGCGAGCATACGTGGCAACGTTGGCTAACCCCCTCCTTTTAGAGTGTACGACGTTGGCTAACCCCCACTTTTTAGAGCGTACGACGTTGGCAAAGCCCCTCCCTTGCAAAGTGAACGACATTGGCTATTCCCCTCCTGGTAGAGTGGACGACGTTGGCTGACCCCCTCCTTGTAAAGCGTATAAATTGGCCACTTCTGGCCACACTTGCGGTGTGCAAGGCTTCATAGCAGTGGCTGCCATTAATGTGGTTGCAGATTGAGGGTGGTTGTTGCGCATCTTCACATGAGGGTGATGGCAGTGGCTGCCATGATGTGCTTGCACATTGAGGGGGTGGTTGCGCGTATATGATGTGCTTGCAAATTGAGGGGGTGGTTACGCATATATGATGTGCTTGCAAATTGAGTGGGTGGTTGCGCATATTTGATGTGCTTGCAAATTGAGGGGGTGGTAGCGCATCTTCACGTCGGCCGGGGATGTGTATTGTTCTTAATGCTTTCCTCAAATTTCAGCATGTCATTGTCTTCCATGGTAGGACCAACCCTCAGCACGTGGACCTCATGTGTGACGTGGCAAACATACCCGAAATTCACATCCCGTCATGGACATGTCTGGGCATGCACTTGATATATCTACTTGCACTTGGTACTTCAAGAATGTTCTGCCAACTGCTCGCAAGCTGCTTGCAATAGCAAGCAGCCTGTGTAGACATGCGCATTGCTTTGAGCTTGAGAACCGCATATTCAATTTTGAGGCCCTTACAAGAACGCAACTTGGATCGAACGCTGCATCCTTCGCTTTTGCGAATTGTATTGACTGCCTCCATGTCTGCTTTGGGGAGGGGGGGGGGGAGGAGGAGGCGGAGGAGGAGGGACAGGAGGAGGAGGAGGAGAGGGGGGGTGGAGAAGGAGGAGGACTAGTGGCTTGAGTCATGATGGAGACACCCCCCCCCCCCCCCCCGGGGGCGGGACCCCGTAGCCACCCACAGGCACGTTTGCCTGCGTGTCTTGCCCTTTTAAACTACTATCCGGGATATCGATATCGATGGGCCTGCGGTGGGGACCCCCCCCCCCCCCCCCCCCTTTTTTTCGAACGGAACACACGCACACGCGTTTTCCTTGCATGTAGGGAATGTGGGGACCCCTGCCCGCACGTGTTCTTGCTCGTGGGGAATGCTTTTAAAAAATAGAACATGGTCCTTGGTTGTCTGGTACAGGAGCTGCTTCGCATGCCATTTAGTATAAAATGAAGCCTATCCTAACATAACATGCCATTTAAATTTGCTGCGAATACACCGCCACTCAATCCTGCGGTTTCCCATAAGGTGGATCGCTCGTTTGGCATTGTGACGAGCCCATTCTGCCAAAGGGTAAAAAATGAGAGATGTGTCTTTCACGAGCCTTCCATTTAAGCCTTGGGCTGCAAAACGGCACTGGGTTTACGGGTTTGATATGTTCTACTTTTCTTCTGTGGAAGGCGGAAATCGCCGCGGTTGAGATCTCTAGAGGGATGGGGGCCGCCAATCAGAGGTTGCCGGCTTGAATGCTTTAAAAACTTTATCTGATCCTCGGCGTGGAATTGGTCCACGGTTCCTTCTGTAAACATCCAGAGAAAGTCGGGTATCGCTCGGGTCTTGCCCTTTTAAACTACTATCCGGGATATCGATATCGATGGGCCTGCGGTGGGGACCCCCCCCCCCCCCCCCCCTTTTTTTCGAACGGAACACACGCACACGCGTTTTCCTTGCATGTAGGGAATGTGGGGACCCCTGCCCGCACGTGTTCTTGCTCGTGGGGAATGCTTTTAAAAAATAGAACATGGTCCTTGGTTGTCTGGTACAGGAGCTGCTTCGCATGCCATTTAGTATAAAATGAAGCCTATCCTAACATAACATGCCATTTAAATTTGCTGCGAATACACCGCCACTCAATCCTGCGGTTTCCCATAAGGTGGATCGCTCGTTTGGCATTGTGACGAGCCCATTCTGCCAAAGGGTAAAAAATGAGAGATGTGTCTTTCACGAGCCTTCCATTTAAGCCTTGGGCTGCAAAACGGCACTGGGTTTACGGGTTTGATATGTTCTACTTTTCTTCTGTGGAAGGCGGAAATCGCCGCGGTTGAGATCTCTAGAGGGATGGGGGCCGCCAATCAGAGGTTGCCGGCTTGAATGCTTTAAAAACTTTATCTGATCCTCGGCGTGGAATTGGTCCACGGTTCCTTCTGTAAACATCCAGAGAAAGTCGGGTATCGCTGCACGATGGCTGTTAGTCAAATGATACCGATTATGATTATGTTTAGTGATTATGTGAACACCAAACACACACACACACACACACACACACACACACACACACACACACACACACACACACACACACACACACACACAGCAGTTAAGGCGCGCGCGTGCACCCAGCAGTACGGTGTGGCCAGTTGAACAGTTGTAGTCTCTTACAGAAGGGGGGGTAATATGTGGCTAAACCTGCTCATTGTAACGGCAAAACTAGAAGTTTGAGATGCCAGCTGATAATATTGCAGGTAACATCCCTCTTCATGACTGCATTGGGTAACTAATGAATAAGTGAATTGACTCGCTGATGCTTGCGGCAATCCTGTCTCCTCATTGACTCCTCATACCGAGGGAGGCACAGGGGCCCCCCACACCCTCTCGAGAGGATGGGGGAGAGAGTTCTCTTCCCCCCACCCTCCCCCCCTTTTGGAGAAAAGGAAGGCTTCGTTCTTGATTATTAAAGGAAGAAAATTGTCGGCCTAGCAATGAACCAAGATCTTGAGGGTGCAAAAAAAACCCCCAGAGGACTGAGCTGACCATCCATCCTCGAGCACAATTTAGGTTTAAGCAGATGACTCGATTGCGAACAAGCGATGCAGGACTTCATTTTCCAACGCCTTCCTATGACGTTTGTGCTCTTGTAACCAGTCACATCCTTATTCTCCCCACTTCCAGACTTCTTTCATGGGAAAGTTGTTTAAAATTGCCTCTAGAGATTGGCAACAGATCTCTTACCAATCAATGATCAAACGCATTCCTTTGCCTTCCTTTCCCTCAGCACGCCCTGCATGTTGTTATCATAACGATAATGGCGCTTATGACGCATTCCCTTGTTATGTCGCTTGTTCCTACCACGCTTCCCTAGAGCCCCACATCTTACCGTAGCCATGCCACCCCCCCCTCTTTTTTTTTTTTTTTTTTTTTTTTTCCTTTTTTTTTCTCTTTTTTTTGACATACGCCCCCATCCTCATCTCCCGCCACCCTACCAGTCGTCTGCCCGACCTCCGCACCCCCAAAACTCCACATCCCTCTCACAGAGTGCATGTTTTCCCAGCCTCACGTAAGTGCACTAACCACGTAGTTATTCATTAATGGCATATTGTATTGACTAAAGTCACTATTTAGCTAAACAGTGACTAAAAGCCATCCCTAGCCCCCCCCCCACCCCCCCCCCGCCACCACACCACTGGCTGCCCTCTGCGAGCTGCGTGTCTGGAGGGCTTCGCACCATGCCCTCCTCCTGGCAGTGTAGTTGTAATTTCGACTTTTTCTTCTTCCTCTTCTTGTTCTTCGGCAGATCGATGCCTGGCGTGGGGTCCATCAAGGGCAGCGTGTCAGAAAGCGTGACGTCTCCCAGGTGGTGCAAACAAACTCACACAGTGAGAAGCAAAGCAAAAACAGAAGCAAAGCAAAGCAGAACCGAGACGGTTCGTATCATCCGACGATTCCCATCGAATCCGAACACCCAAAATGGATGCTCTGATGATTCCCATCACAGCCGCTCGTTTGGATCGACCATCTCGAGAATGAAGAGGTTTCCTGGAAGCCACCCCCAGCACCTCATCCTGTTAGCACAGTTAGCGCTGTACCCCTTCCCCACCCTTATCCCCCGATGGCTAGATTGCCATGGGCCCACAGACACCTACCCCCCATACCTGAAGGCACGACGCAAGCTCGACAGATCCCCAGGCAGGGCAAGGCAAGACGCAAGTGGCAATGCACAACAGGCAATGTACAAGAGGTAATACATGGCAGGTTACACACAAGGCAATACACAAGAGGCAATACTTGACAGGTTACACACAAGGCAATACACAAGAGGATATGCACAAGAGACAATGTACAAGAGGCAATACACGACAGGTTACACACAGGGCAAGACGCAAGTGGCCATGCACAATAGGCAATGTACAAGAGGCAATACACGACAGGTTACACGCAAGACAATACACAAGAGGCAATACTTGCAAGTGGCAGGGCGAGGCAATAAACAAGAGGTTCTCGAAATCCAATGAGAGGTGTACCATTGCTTTGACTGGCCACTGCCAAACCCCTCCTCTGCATGACCTGGAAGGCTGCTTACAGAGACCCGACTTTTTCTGGTGGAGCTCTCTTTAATTGCAAGTGATTGCTTGAATTTGTCGTCGTCCGGGATGTGATAAATTAGTGCCAGATGTTTCTGGCAGTTTGTTGTCCGCTTGATGGCCCTGGGGGGCTCTTTTACCATTTCTGTGGCTTTTATAATCTTGGTCTGGGAACTCATCTTGCTTGTTATCAAATCACGTTATGTCTGATGTCGAGAATGTCTTCATTCTCTACGTGCCCGCGCTCGCTCACGCACTCACCCACACACACACACACACACACACACACGCGCGCGCGCGCGCGCGCAAGCACGCACGCACGGACGCACGCACGCACGCACGCGCACACACGCAATCGCACGCGCAAGCGCACGCGCGCACGCACGCACACACACACACACACACACACACACACACACACAGAGGAGGGGGGTGCGCGCGTGCGCGCGCGCGCACAAATGCGGGGGGGTGGCGAATGGGAGCCGGAGAGGGAGGGAGGGAGTTAGAGAGAGGGGGGCTTAGAGATGGGCAGCAAAGAAATGAGGGGGGCTCGAAGAGACACCGGAATCAAACCACCATAAACTTCAGGGATTGCTTGATGCAGAAACAATGCCTAGGGACTGCCCCCTCGCTGCAGGATGCCAGGGAAGAAGGGATGACCCACCCTTATCTCCACGACTGATACGGAGGTTCTCCTGGTCCAAATATGTGGTGTCCAGCTTGCCACGCGCCGAAGGGGGTGCTGGCACCGGAATTAGGCCAAATATCTTAAACCAGCGGAATCTCACAATTACACGACTATCAGTCTCCGGCTTCAAGTCAGCGTACACCTGCCGCAAATCCCAAACCCCGTCAATCCTCCAACACCTCCCTCTCACGTCCTCCAGCAAAACCTCAACACCGTCCGCAAGGTACTGCCCCAAACCCCCTAAGCCCCTCTTTACTCCTTTTACCCCCTCTTAACTCCTCCATTTGGAACCCTTTCCTTTCCAGCTTCCTTCCTGGGATCCACCCCTGCTGGGACTCTATTCAATTTCAACAAATAAATTTTCTTTAACTTCTTCATTCCCGTGTTCAAGACATTCCTGGCTATTTTCTTCCAGGAGTGTATGCCTGGCACATGCCCCTTTTTCCCGGCGCCTTGTTACTCCTAGCCTCTTCTTATTCCACAACCTCCTTTTCTTTGCCTCTTTTCTTCCCGGCCTCATATTCACCAGTCTCCCTTCTTCCCTGACCCCTTGTCCCTGCCTCTTTCCTTCCTCAAACCCGTGTCCCTGGCTCTT